>JAMPIV010021832.1:0-175041 GCA_024509875.1 Oreohelix idahoensis | reverse complement strand
CTCTGATCCTGATACCAAAGAGTTGTTTCGTGATACACCTTTGGTAGCTTATCGTAGGGATAGGAATTTTAGGGATATTCTTGTACACAGTCGCTTGCGACATTCTAGCCCATCTTACTTTGGTACTAAACCGTGCCAACGCCGTATATGCAAGACCTGTCCGTTTGTACTCCAAACTCAGACAGTCACTTTTCCGAAAGGAAAATTTATCATTAGAGAGTCTTTTACGTGCGAATCCAGAAACCTGATTTATGCTATCATCTGCAAGAGATGTGGCATGACCTATATTGGTGAAACTGGTAGGCGTTTGGCAGACAGGTTTCGTGAGCACTTGAATGACATCTATCAGGACAAACATTTACCGGTGGCCCTTCATTTCAATAGGCCTGACCATTCAGGTAATTCCGATATACATGTCACTGCCCTCCGTTCATGTGCCGGTAATGACAAGACTCGCTTTTCGTTGGAGAATCGCCTTATTTTTAAAATGGGCGTTCTAGCTCCCGGTGGTTTAAATATACAACATCATTTTGCATAAATTCTGGTAGCTTTTCTCTTTTTCATTTTTTATTCGTTGTCTTTATGATCTATCTTCTTGTGTTTTTGCTTTGGTTCGTTTCGTATCTTTTTATATCTCTTGTTTTGTCGCTATCGTACGTCACTTCCTTGTGAATTCTGTGACAAGAGACTACCGCTTTCTTCCACGGATTCTTTGCATCGAGCTAAGGTAACTTTAACTAGTTCCACAGTTTTGTTTATTCTTCTTTTTTTCGTTTCGTTGGATTATTTACTTTCTTGTTTCAGTATTTCTTTTAGATTTTACGGTTTTCTTGTATTGTTATTGTTCTTTTTTTCTCTCATCACTGTTGTTGTTTACTTTTTCCATCTGCTTGTATCACCCATTTGTTGTATATTTCTCATCATCGTATAGTTTTGTAGTACCTATATGTAATTTTTGTCTTTGTCACCTGTTTGTGGCTGACGAAGGGTAAAACCCGAAACGTCCCTTGTCTCATGTGAACTGTTATTTGTAAAACTGATTCAATACCGTTTTATTAGTTTATAAACTTATATAAGAAAGGTAGCGAGAGGCCCCAAAAATCCATGGAGGAGAGAACTGCAGACAGACATAAAAAAATTAAGAAGGCAAAGAAAGTACATAGAGACACAGAAAATCAAGTGGTTTCGCCATCTCGTGAGAATGGAGCCCGATAAATTACCACTACTTGCCTATAACACTAGAAGATCTGGGTTCATAGCATGGGGAAGACCAAGAAGCAGATGGATAGACAACATCACAGACATCCTATAACAACATCACAGACATCCTATAACAACATCACAGATATACTATAACAACATGGGCTCACAGCAACCAAGATAACCCACTTGAATTGGGAATGCAAACTTCAGCTCCACACTATGCTTTATAGCAGCGGTTCCCAACCTGTGGTACGCGTACCCCTGGGGGTACGCGACAGGACGTTCAGGGGTACGCGAAAAAAATTGAGTAATGGCGGAAAAAAGATATATATGTCAACAGTGTAAAAGATAAGTCAAAAGTTGTGAAATTAATTCAACGCTATACTATACAACATGAACTGTGTGAGACAATCTCTGCCGTTTTTCTTGTGCGCCACTGGCGTGCTGTCTGCTTGGATTGGAGTGTGTGAAAATCTATGGCGTTTCGTATGACCACAATTCAATATTTTTACACAATAGTCTTCATTATGATGACTATGGGATTATAGTTGTGCCGTTGAATAAATTTGGCACTTCAGAATAGCTCGGTAACGATCTTCAATGTTTCAGACAAAATTGAATCTATGATTAAAAAATTAGATTTTTGGAGGTTGTGTATTGAAAAAGGCCAGCCTGAGGTATTTGAAACTCTGCACAATTTCCTATCTGAGAACGAGCTGCACCTCTCGCAGGAAATGAGCGAGAAAATAATACTTGAAAGGGCTAAAATCATCTTTCGAGAAGTACTTTCTGAAACCTGGAAAAGAGAACTACTGGATTGTAAATCCCTTTGAAGAAGAATATTTCCAAGCAGCCACATTATCAATCAAGGAAAAAGAGAAGTTGATTGAACTTTTGACTGATACTACTTTAATAGCTGAATTCAAAGGAAAATTCCTTATTAACTTTTGTGGAGACATCAGAAGAGAATATGAACAGCTAACCGACAAGGCGCTTAAGTTTCTGTTGCCATTTACAAATACTGAGCTGGTGGAGAGGGCTTTCTCTTCTTATACCTTTATAAAAAAATAAATACCGTAGTAAACTGAATGTAGGTCCAGAATTGAGACTGTATCTTACATCATTTGAACCTGATTGAAAAAAACTATGTGCCTCAAAACAAGCTCAAGGATCGCACTGAACATTGTCATGGTCCCGTGACATGTGTGTTATAAAAAGTGATTTCAACTTTTAACAATAACAACGTTTTTATTATTATTATTAATAAATTAAATGTGTTAATTTTTATTGTAACTTCTGATTATTTTAATGTAAAAATATATGCACTGTTTGTTCACCTTTTTATTACATTGTTTTTTAATCCCGTGGTTGGGCCCTTTATTTCTGGTTATAATCTATAAATTTTTAATAACAGGAACTATATTAATTTCAAATATTTTGCTAATATTAGGGGTACAATTTATAGAAATGGGCTGCAAAGGGGTACGCAAGTGAAAAAAGGTTGGGAACCGCTGCTTTACTGCAATAGAGAAAGAGAAAAGTAAAGAAAGACCTGGCACAGATGGCACAAAACAGGAAGGCATGGCATGACTTTTTTGAAGACCTATGCTCCTCAGGAAGCTGAAAAGTACTGAATGAATGAATGTGTTATGTTAACTTGTGCAGGTGATCACATCTCTTCATTGACTTGAGTTGGTGATCACATCTCTTCATCAACTTGTGTAGGTGATCACATCTCTTCATTGACTTGTGCAGATAATCACATCTCTTCATCAACTTGTGTAGGTGATCACTTCTCTTCATTGACTTGTGTAGGTGATCACATCTCTTCATCAACTTGTGTAGGTGATCACATCTCTTCATTGACTTGTGTAGGTGATCACTTTTTTTCATCAACTAGTGTAGGTGATCACATCTCTTCATCAACTTGTGCAGGTGATCACATCTCTTTACAACTGCCAATCCCTGTATGGTTTATCAGTTCTGCTGGTAACGAATTTTTTTCCAAGCCACATTGCTAGATAATCATCATCATTGCTTTTCAGTTCCTTAATTCATGCCAAGCCTTCCTGTCCTGTGCCATCTATTCAGGACCTTTCCATGTCTTCCACATTGCTAGACATTCCAGTATTTTCTCTCAGCTCTTCTCATCAATTTTACATATTATCACACTGTATTAAAACTGCATCAGCAGGAAGCCCGCATCAAATATTCACAAGCTGCATCAGCAGGTAGCCTGCATCAAACATTCACAAGCTTGTGCAGGGGTGGTTTCAGTGACAATTTATTTGACATGATGAAGCCAGCCCTATGCACAACCCCATATTCATCACCTTGTACAATGTAACTCAAGACCACGTGGTCTTTTATATTTGGACATGCACCCTAATGTAACCGACGGACCTTGTGTTTAGTTTGAACGGAGCACACCTCGCCAAAATGAGGCAAACCTTTTTTTTTTACTGCCTTGTACAACACAGGCCTGAAGGTACAGTAGTCCTATTTGTCCTTTGTCTCTTCAGGGACACCCTGGCAACTAAACGGTGTGTGTGTGTGTGTGTTTTTGTAACATCTCTTCTTCTTCTTCTTCTCCTTCTTTGATCCTTAGCCGCCGACCGTCAAAGCAGTCAGTGGCCATCACGCCTAGTGGCGTCTTGTAGGGCAACAACAAATTGATTCCACTTTGCTCGGTCGGTGGCCATCCTTCGTACAGTACCCCAACTCTGGTTCATTCTTTGCATCTCAGCCTCCACAGTCCTACGCCAGGTTGTTTTTGGTCGGCCTCTCTTTCGTTTTCCTTCAGGAGTCCAAAGCATAGCTGTTCTTGTGATGGCATCGGGGTCTCTTCTGAGGACATGGCCAACCCAGCTCCAGCGTCTGCCAGCTATGATGGTGTGCATGTCCTCTTGCTTGCTCCGAGTAAGCAGATCTTGGTTGGTGATGGTATTCGGCCAAAAGAATCGGTGAATTTTTCTTAGGCATGTTGTGTGAAAAGAGGACAATTTCGACATTTCCTTCTCTGTAACTCTCCAGCATTCCGCACCATAGAGAAGCACAGAAAGCACACAGCTCTGATATAATCTTAATTTTGTGCTTGTGCTGTATTGAGAGGACTTCCAGATGTTGTTTAGGCTAAAAAAGGCTGTTCTTGCCTTATTCATTCTGATGTTAATGTCTTTGCCTGCCCCGCCATCTGGTGTTACTATGCATCCTAGGTATGCGAAGGTGTCTGTCTGTACCAGTTGCTGATTCCTTACTGATATGGGCTCAGGGTTGCTCACATTGAGCGTCATGACCTCTGACTTCTTTAAATTGATGTTCAAGCCCACCTGCTGGCTAAACTTATTAAGTCTATGCGTTTTTTCCTGGATGTGTTGATGTGAATGCGTTAGTAGTGCAACGTCATCTGCATATTCCAGATTTTCCAATGTAGAAAATGTAGTCCATCTTATTCCTCTTGGACTGCCCTCTGTTGTCTGGCGCATCACCCAGTCTATGACTGTTAAAAATAGAGTGTTTGATAAGGGACATCCCTGTCGTACTCCCGTCTTCACCTCAAAGGTTAGGTTGCTCTGCCCAACACTACACGTAAAGTTGGCATAGAGGCTTTTTATGATTGACACTATGCAGCTTGGAATTCCATAAGCCCTCAGTATTTTCCATAAACTGTCCCTATGTATGCTGTCAAAAGTCTTTTCAAAATCAACGAAATTAATGTACAGCTGTCTTTGCCATTCTGAGCACTGCTCTATAATGTTCCTGAGAGTGAATATATGATCTACACATCAACCGACCCCAACGGGCTGATCACCCGTTTGCCAGTCACTTTGATTACGGAAACAACAACAAACGGATTGATTTGTCGTTGCCCTAAAGACGCCATTAGGTGTGATGGGAACAACGGCAAAGAAAATCTATTCGCTGTTGCCCTTAAGACGCCACTAGGCGTAATGGCCACTGACTGCTTTGCCGGTCGTTGGCTAAGGACGGAAGAAGAAGAAGACATCAACCGAAAAATATGTTTTGTAACATGCCAGCCCAATAATAGTAGACAGCCACTTTCTGATGTGTGTAATAAGCATCTTTTACATTTAGTCATTTTTAGAAGGTTTTACATTAGTTTTAAAAATAACAAAGAGCCATAGTATGTAGTTATATTCTTTGTCTGCTTCATGCACCATTCCAGCAGGCATAAGTGATCATGTCTGTCCACAAATTCCTTTCTCCTGTGATGTTTATTAATTCTATTGTTGACTTCTTTCCATGCCACAATGTTAAACTGTCCAGCATCTTTTGTCTTTGTCATGCTCTGTCTCTTTTTCATTCCATGTTTCTTGTTGCCAGAATACATCCCACTTTTCCTCTTTTTTCATAAAAAATCATAAGAAAGTGCACTGCTTTCTTCTAATGAAAGAACTGAGCTTTCTTCAGGCACTGGCTTCTTTCATCATTTCTCTATTTAGTTGTCTATTGTGTTGTTAAGGTTCTTTTGTGAAACCTCATTTTAGTGACCTCCAGGGATTTTCTTGCTTGTTTACTTATTGTCAATGAACAATGAATTGCTTCCACATGACAAGATTGGCTCTATAAAGTGTTGATCACTCGCCCTCCCTCCTCTCCTTCCCCCCCCCTCTCCCCCCCCCCCCCCCCCCCCCCCCCTCTTCCCCCACTTAGGTTAAAATACTTATGGAATGCTACTTTTGCTTGTTCCTCAGAAGAAGTTTCAAAAATTGCAGCTACTTATAGTTAATAGAACTCTTCTGTAATGAATATTAAAGAACTGATGAATGTAAATTCAGGTGAAATATCCACGGCAAAATCTACCTGATCGTTTGAATTACCAAAAACTACCAGTATGAAGATAAACAATTGTTCAGTGTCTTAACATTACAGGTTGGAATCAACTACCAACCACCCACTGCGGTACCTGGAGGTGACCTGGCCAAAGTTCAACGCGCTGTGTGCATGTTAAGCAACACCACGGCCATTGCTGAAGCTTGGGCACGTCTGGACCATAAGTTTGATCTCATGTATGCCAAGAGGGCTTTTGTTCATTGGTAAGTCACTTTTAAAACAAATCATTACCATAATGGTCCATAGTGCAGTTTGGAACAATGAGCTATATTTCTCTTGTGGATTATATAGAATATTATGCAGTACAGAGTAGATTATCCTAGTTAATTAGGATCAACCATAGCTGTGATATTTGACTGTTGATAACTCATCACCAGAATCAACTAAATAAAGTTTAATTTAAAAAAACAAAAGAGTGCCATAAAGTTCATATCTAACCTGACCTAGCCTTACAATGATGAAGTCCACCTAATTTTCTATTTAGCTTAGCACCTCTTCATGCAACATGATATCTGAAACTAGTTCCACTAAGCTTTGCCTTTAGTTGAAGCATATACATAACCTGGTATCTAATCTCGTAATTTTTAATCGTCATCTGATCGCACGTTGATGCAAACTTCACAATATCTTTCTTTTTTTTTTTAACTCCTTAGTTCCAGTATCATCATTTTCTTAAGATTATAAATGCTGGCTACAGAAGATCAGTTTCCATCCTTTGCAGGGGGCTCAGAATATCTGACTTTGTTTCAGTTGTTAAAACGCTGCATGTTTAAAGATGAAGTCACACAGTGCTCACATGAAACAGAACTCACAGATCTGAGCCAGACCTATCTATATTTTAGAGTTTAAACTGCTGTTACCTCCTGTCTGCTGTAGAAAGTTAAAATTAAAAATGATTTTGGAGGCTGTTTGATAAAGGAACAACATGATAGGCACACGGAATGTTTCAGAATTACTCTTTGTTAGCCAAGGCTACAAACAGGAAACAGATATGAGAAATATATTGTATAAATAGAGCACAATGAAAACAGTGTGGTAGCAGTGAACGTAATACTGTATGTTAAACAATTAAGAGAGCTGTTGTAAAACTGGTAACAGAAAATAAAACAATGAACAATTGTTTTTGAGTCAGTTTTACAAATGAACAGTACACTAGAAATATAAACATTTCAGGAATACCATTTACCAGCCACAGTCCATTATTTACCTCTGTACTATAATTATCAAGGGTATTGAGTGGCAGATTAGGTGGAGCACTTGCTTCTCCAGGCAAAGTTACCAGGATCAAAACCTAGTAGCATCAAGCTGCATTCTACCCACCTGACTCCGCGCTTGAGTTAGGAAAGACATAAACAGCTGATGCGTAGTATAGTGAAGTCTCTAACACTTAGCTCCCATATAGCAGTATCTGCTTTATGTTTACTGTACTATCAGTGTTTCCATGACTTCATCATAAACCAGAGTAACATCCCTAACGCAGCATTCAATGCTTTTGTTTGGGGAAAAGGAGATCTGGACAATCACCTTTCAGACACTCTACGCTGCTCTATATTATTTAAGGTAAACAGACTAAACTCTATGATAAAACTGGTTATATGTAATAGCAGGTTTCTTAAACTGGCACTTAATCTCTTCAGAAACGTCAGACACATAGAACAGAAATTTATTGATACAGTTGGAGGCTAGCAGTTATTTTCAACCAATGTTTTCTTATAATCTGCTGAGACGAATAAATGGTATTTGACTTACATGTTTTCATTCAAAATCAAATAGTATCATGGGAAGAAGCAAGTTTTTTCTTCTAAGTGTAACATTTTGGCAAGTTTTTTCAGAATCTGTTTTAACAGTGGCTATCCACATTTTATCTTTACATGAATATTGACTATTTAATGTTAGAGCTTTAAATTTAAACGAATAATTGCTTCTTTTTAAAGCTTCAGTTTTTCCACTGTTTTTCTCTCTCTAAGTTATGCTAGCAAATGCATTGTTGTTGCAGCGTAAAATTTTCGTAATTTGAAACCACTATAATTTTCTTCAGTGCATCTTTTTTCACTCTAGTAAATTTGTCCCTTCTTCCTCAATTTTAATAATAATCTTTCATTTTGTTTGTCTTTTATTTCTAAATATGGATTATTTTAAGACATAAATGTAAAAATGACAATAATGTCCATTTCTTTACCCTGATAAAATAAAGATGTCATTTTTTCATTCACTATGTAGCAGATGTGGCTGCATTAAGACAAGATGACCGTATCACTTTACTTTCTGTCGATGTTATATGTAGCCTATTTATGGTGTTCTTCTTACCATGATTCCTGGTCTCTTTGTGTTCCCTTAAGTTGAAATTTGTAGCTTTTCTCCGGCATCCTATTTGAAACAGTAAATGTGACTTCTTTTCTCCACCCCTCAACTCGTCAGTTGATAACGACTGTCCTTGCCCCATGTAGTTCCCCGGGGTCTCTGATGAGACAAAGAAAAAGATGGACCACTGCTCCCACAACAGACATGCCAACTAGTATGGGTTACATGTATTTTGTACAGGTTTTTCATCTCCAGGGGTTGACATGTATGTCTCACAAGGCATGCTATAAGAGGTGTGAAGTAGTGCATGGAACTGGCAAACTTACTATGTAAAACTAATTGGTACAGAAACCATCATAGCAAGACCACACACATGTTTTGGCACTGGCTTCTTGAATGGGGCCACTATGCTTCATTAGGACCAGGAAAGAGAAGGAAGAAGACATTTATTTTATATAATCCTGTATTCTTCTTCTTCTTCCTCGTTCGTCCTGAAAAGGACATTGGTTGCGTTGTGTCCGTTTACAGCGAAGCTGCGATATTTTTGCCTCTTGGCCGACACATCCGACTTCCGCACGGCATTTTTTGGGACCAGGTTTGCCTTCCTTCTTTGATCCCTACTCTCTCGGCCAGACTGCAGTGATACAGCCTGTTTCCAGGACCACCACTTGGAGGTGGAGTAGGGTCTTGGTCAGCTCTGGTTCGCTGACCCTGACGCAAGCAGTCAAGCTATGAGTCGCTGACTGCTTTCATCTCTCTTCTAATCCTGTATGATTTCATAAACCTTCATAAGAGGAACACAGTTAGTAAGTAACAGTGTCTATAGACTTATACATCATACTAGGTCTATAGGTGTAGAGGATTCAGTGGTATCCAACTGGCTAAGCGGTTAGAGCACTTGCCTCTTACGGTGAAGTTACTGGGTTCCAGGATAAAAACCTGGCGGCATCACGCTCATCTACCCAGTTGTAAATGGGTACCTGACTCTGCTTTTGAGTTAGGGATGGCATAGGCAGCAAGGAAGGGAACTGATCATTCCACCATATAAAGCTGGACTAGTTTGGTGAAGTCTTTAACACTTTACTCCTCTATGACAGTACCTGCTTTTGGACCATCTTTACCATTAGAGGAGACAGGTCATGACAATTTTTGAGTGTTGAGTTGACCAGCATGTCTCCTTTCTTGCTCTGAAGAAACAGTATGAGGTTGACAAACTACCTTCAAATCTTTGTGGTGCCCATTCTCTCTCTCTCTCTCTCTCTCTCTCTCTCTCTCTCTCTCTCTCTCTCTCTCTCTCTCTCTCTCTCTCTCTCTCTCTCTCTCTCTCTCTCTCTCTCTCTCTCTCTCTCTCTCTCTCTCTCTCTCTCTCTCTCTCTCTCTCTCTCTCTCTCTCTCTCTCTCTCTCTCTCTCTCTCTCTCTCTCTCTCTCTCTCTCTCTCTAATGTGTTGTGTCTTATATTTTCTTATCATTGTTTATATCTCTTTGAAACCATGAGTTCTAATTATTACTTTTTCTAACTAGGTATGTGGGTGAGGGTATGGAAGAGGGCGAGTTCTCTGAGGCCAGGGAGGATCTAGCTGCCCTTGAGAAGGACTATGAAGAAGTTGGAGTGGACTCAGCTGAGGCTGAACAAGGTGAAGGAGAGGAGGAATACTAGATTAGAACTGCAACAGTGCTGAATGGACAATGTTGATAGTCCACATAATATACTCTATTGTCCATTTTTCTTCAAGGAAGTCCAAGAAAATACATAGACACTTCTTTATTCCTTTCTAAACCCTTTGAAAATAAAGTTCATTTGTTCGTCCTCTTTGTTCGACAGCTAGAATCTCCAAGGTGCTTTGTAGGTCTGAACAGCAAATATGGGCAGAATCATGTTACAGTAGAAAGATGCACACATATCAGCCAACTGCCAGTCGATACGTCTGGCGTGCATCTTACACTAATTAAAAACATAACCACTAACCATAACCCTAATCGTGGTTCAAGTTTTCTCTGACCCACATTAAGGCTATACGTAAAATAAGAACAACAAAAAATACCCATTTACTGCCGATGAACTATTCTTCTTATTTGATTTTTCAACTCCCCTAGGAGCACAGGTCTATGTTATGTTACGTCTTCCTGTCCTGTCCTGTCCTGTCCTGTCCCATTAACTCAAGGTCTTTCCATGTTTTCTTTATCCCCTTCATGTCTGTCTCCAGGTTTGTTCTCCACGTGTTCTTTGGTCTTCCTCTATCTTTCTTACCCTGGGGATTCCAGAACAAGGAATGCTGTCTAAAGAACTATGCAAATCCATATAAAGCCATCATTGACATACTTCTCCTCAACCAGACTCATATTTCTCTTACACTCTGGGCATTCATAACGATCCATAAAGAAACCTTCGCTGATATTTTAATAACTCTAAATGGCACTGCTGATATTTTGATAGCCATTTGAGAGACATTGCCAAAGGTCATCAAGTCTGTCTACTATTCTAGAAAAAAGAGTGAAAACTCGTCACCTAAGGGATCGGAAAAGTCAAGTCAAGTCAAGTCTACTATTCTATGATTTAGCCTAAGCATACAATATTTTTGAAAAATCAGACAAACAGAATGTCTTGCTTGTTTCATTTTGTAGATGTAGCTTTGGTCGAGCAGAGAGAAAATTAGAGCCTGACTATTTCTTATTAGATGTTTAATTATCAAAATAAATAAATGAATCATCATTTTACCTAAAAAATAAAAGTCAATAAAGTAAACTTTATTATTAGTTCAGTTTTTTTCTCAACCGAATTCAGGCACTGTTACCTACAGCTGACTGAAAGACAATCTGACTGCCATGATAATTAAAATATTCCTTTGTCTGACAATACGGTGACTGGAAGGCTGTATCAGTGACATGGCCTAGCAATGACCATGCTTATTTATGCTGTACAAGCAAGATAGGATGGCAACACTTTCCACCAATCAGATCAATGAACTATTTCCGTGACCTATGACCTCACACAACAACAAGGGAGACTCAAGTCAAATATAAAAGGCAAAGACCAAAATCAAGGTAGACAAGTAGTTCACAAACTTGTTGACCTCACACCATTTCCTCCCCACCCTCACCTCTTCAAATGGAAATGTTTCAAAGTACAGAGCTTTTCTTTTTATGTTAATTACAGACAGAAGTGACAGTTCATTAAGATTTTTTATCATGTAATAGCAACTTAGACCAAAATCAGATCAACTTTTTTTTAATCACTAGGTAAAGTAGTTTTTATCACTAGGTAAAGTAATTGTTATCACTGGATAAAGCAGTTTTTATCACAATTTTGATCTTCTCGTCCTTTTGCCTAAGATCAAAGTGTTGGCACAAATGAAAGCCAAGACAGAGATCAAACACATTTTACACCATATAAATTGATAAACCTTATTCTAAAGGGGTATATAAAAAACAAAAAACTGCTACACACCCTGGCCAAGATCAAAGTCTTGGTGTAGATCAAAGCTTGAGTCGAGATCAAACACATTTTACACCATATGAATCAATAAACCTTATTATACACCCCAAAAGGGGAAATTTAACAAAAAAATGTTTGTAATCAAGCCACAAGAACTGATTAAATGCCAAAATGATCTGTGTTGGCACTTTTGTCTCTCATTTAGGATTTCTCAACTCATTATGAAACTGGCACTGTCCCATACCCAGTGTCCTAACATCTGTAATCAGGTCACAAGGTCTTTTATATTTGAACATTAAAAACTTACAGATATATTTAATAAGTATCTGAAGCACAGACTCATTCAGTAAAATCAGAATGGTGACCCTATTAAACCAGATTTTCTCATAATCTCAACCTAGGCATTGTTTTCAAACGTCTCAACTTTTCACCAAAATTTCAGCTGACCTTTTTCACATAATTTTTCTGACCAATATTTTTTTTCACCATTATACAAACACAGATTGATCACATATGAATAAATAAATAATTGTATAAGACCTAAATGCCTTATATATTTGGAGATACGCCTTAATATAACCGACTCGATTCAACAGTACGCGCCTCGCCAAAACTTTATTTTAAAAAAAATAAAAAAATAAGAAGTTTAGGTCAGCATTACATGACGTAAAAGGTATACAGAAGGAGCAGATGTGGTATCAGATGTGGTATCAGATCACCATCTTCTGTTAGCCAAAACAAAATTAAAACTCAAATTTACAACAGAAGAGAACAAAGAAGTATGAAGAAACATCAAAAGAGGCAAGAGAAAGGATATTGATGAGTTGGCAAGGGAAGCAGAGGAAGCCGCAGCCAAAGGAAATATGAAGGACCATGTATGAGTGCGACATCGATGCCTCTTGCCTCCATTTCATTTCTTACAAGCAATAGATTTGGTTTTGAAAACATCGACATCACACAACAGAAATGGAACCTGACTAAACAGCTTGATGATCTAGATTTTGCAGATGACTTAACTCTTCTGTCCCATAACCATAATCAGATGCAAGAGAAAATGAAAATACTAAATGAGAGATCACAACAAGTTGGTCTGAAAATAGATCGGGAAAAGACAAAGATAATGAGAATAAATGCAAGAAATGATAACAAGACTGAACTTGAAGAAACACCACTAAAAGATGTAGAATCGTACACATATCTTGGCAGCATTATAGACAAGTTGGAGGGACAGACAGTGATATCAAAATAAGGATACAACAAAGCAAGAGGAGTTTTCATTGCATTGAGAAACATATGGAGAACAAGAGAAATCAAGTCCAACACAAAAATAAGAATCTTTAACTCAAATATCAAGTTCTATTGTATACCTCTGAAACATGAAGAACAACAAAAAAGTATCAGACATCTATTAATGGGTGCTTGCACAGAATAGAAGGACTGAAATGGTATGACAAAGTCACCAATGTGGAACTGATGACAAGAACCAGACAAGTGCCAGTGGAACAAGAGCTGAGAAGATACTGGCGATGGATAGGACACACATTGAGGAAACCTGTTGATAGCATTACAAGGCAGTCCTTGTTCTGGAATTCACAGGGAAAGAGATGCAGAGGTAGACCAAAAAATACATGGAGAAGAGAACTGGATACAGTGGTGAAAATGATGAGGAAGATGTGGAAAGAACGTGAGCGGATGGCACGTGACTGGAAGACTTGACATGTGTTTGTTGATGGCCTGTGCTCCTTGGGGAGCTAAAGGGTATTGATTGATTGAAATTCATGACAAACAGTTTGAACTCTGCATTTCTCTGGCACATATGTACTCACACTACAGCTTTACCTTTGCCACCTATACGTACTCTGTTCTTTAAGTAACAGCTTGAGTACATATATGAATGAGTGTGATCACATACATGAGACAGAGAGCTTTATTCTGATCATATATAGGAGTCAAAGAGCTAAAGGAATAGTGTGATCATGTATGAGACAGAGAGAGCTAAAGGAAGTGTGATCATCTATATGAGACAGAGAGAGCTAAAGGCATAGTGTAATCATGTATAAGAGACAGAGAGAGCTCAAGGAATAGTGTGAACACATATATATGAGACAGAGCATTAAAAGAATAGAATGAACATGTATGAGATAGAGAGCTAAAGGAATAGTGTGATCACATACATATGAGACAGAGCGTTAAAGGAATAGTGTGAACACATATATATGAGACAGAGCATTAAAGGAATAGAATGAACATGTATATGAGACAGTGAGAGCTAAAAGAATAGTGTGAACATATATATATATATATATATGAGACAGTGCATTAAAGGAATAGTGTGAACATATATATATGAGACAGAGCGTTAAAGGAATAGAGTGCACATGTATGAGACAGAGAGAGCTAAATGAATAGTGTGAACACATATAGCATTAAAGGAATAGTGTGAACACATATATATGAGACAGAGCGTTAAAGGAATAGTGTGAACACATATATATGAGACAGAGCGTTAAAGAAATAGAGTGCACATGTATGAGACAGAGAGAGCTAAAGGAATAGTGTGAACACATATATATGAGACAGTGAGAGACAGCTAAAGCAATGGTGCCAACATGTATTTGAGAAAGAAAGAGTTAAAGAAAGTGTGCGTACATATATGAAAGAAAAAGAGAGAGAGAGAAATAGGACCCACATTGAGGAAGCCAGCAGCTAGCCTTACAAGGCAGTCCTTGTTCTGGAATCTCTAAGGTAAGAAAAATAAATGAAGACTGAAAAACACATGCAGACGGACATCAGACACGAGGGATATGAGGGACATAACAGACCCAGAAATCCTGGATTAGATACTACGGGACAGGAGAGTTTGAAGTGAACTTCAATCAATCAATCAATACCCTTTAGCTCCCCAAGGACCATAGGCCTTCAACAAACACATGGCAAGTCTTCCTGTCCTGTGCTCAAGTTCCGTCCACATCTTCCTCATCATTTTCACCTCTGTATCCAGTTCTCCATGTGTTTTTTGGTCTACCTCTGCCTCTCTTTCCCTGTGGATTCCAGAACAAGGAATGCCTTGTAATGCTATCAACAGGTTTCCTCAATGTGTGTCCTATCCATCGCCAGCGACTTCTTCTCAGCTCTTGTTCCACTGGCACTTGTCTTTTTCTTGTCATCAATTCCACATTTGTGACTTTGTCATACCATTTCAGTCCTTCTATTCTACGCAAGCACCCGTTTATAAGTCTGTAGCTTTTTAGTTGTTGTTTTTGTTGCTCTCCGTGTCTCAGAGCCATACAATAGGACTGACTTGACATTTGAGTTGAAGATTCTTATTTTTGTGTTGGACTTGATTTCTCTTGACCTCCATATGTTTCCCAATGCAATGAAAGCGTCTCTTGCTTTTTGTATTCTTATTTTGATATCATTGTCTGTCCCTCCAACTTTGTCTATATTACTACCAAGATATGTGTACGATTCTACATCTGTTAGTGGTGTTTCTTCAAGTTCAATCTTGTTATCATTTCTTGTATTTATTCTCATAATCTTTGACGTCTTGGAGGGTTATAGTCCACAGGGAGTCAATGGGTATTGAGTGAGTGATTGATATATGAGAGCAGATGAAGAAGGGTACATACATGTGAGAGTGAAGGAGTGATTGATATATGAGAGCAGATGAAGAAGGGTACATACATGTGAGAGTGATGGAGTGATTGATAGATGAGAGCAGATGAAGAAGGGTACATACATATGAGAGCAGATGAAGAAGGGTACATACATATGAGAGCAGATGAAGAAGGGTACATACATATGAGAGTGAAGGAGCTAAAACACTAAATTAAAAAACATATGCAACAGCTGCGTAATTTCTGTACAGTGCAAAATGCTGGAGAGTAACAGATAAGGAAATATACAAATTGCTCTCTTTCCACACAACCTGCCTAAGGAACATTCTTTGAATTTTCTGGCCAAACACTATCACCAACCAAGAACTGCGAACTAAGAGCCGCCAAGAAGACATGTGCACCATCATAGCGGGTAGATGCTGAAATTGGGTTGGCCGCATCCTCAGAAGAGATCCTGACACAATCAGCAGAAGTGCCATGCTATGAACTCCAGAAAGAAAGTGAAAACAAGGCCGGCCAAAAGCTACCTGGCGGAGAACTGTGGAGGCAGAGATGCTAAGCATGAACCGGCGCTAAGGCACCACGCGAAGGATGACTGTCGATCGAGCAAAGTGGAGAGAGTTTGTTGCTGCCTAACAAGAAGCCATCTGGAGTGATGGTCACTGATTGCTTTGTCAGTCAGTCAGTGGCCAAGGACCAAAGAAGATTGGCTGACTGATGAGGCTGAAGGAGCTGAAACAATAGAAAAAGTATGCATATGAGAAAGAGACAAGAATAGTGAGAGCTTAAGCAATAGCGTGAGCATTTATGAGATAGAAAGAGTTAAAGAAATGTGACATCATATGAGACTGAAAGAGCTAAAGAAATATTGTGACATATGAGACTGAAAGAGCTAAAGAAATATTGTGGCATCAAATGAGACTGAAAGAGCTAAAGAAATATTGTGGCATCAAATGAGACTGAAAGAGCTAAAGAAATAGTGTGACATCATGAGACTGAAAGAGCTAAAGATATATTGTGACATCATATGAGACTGAAAGAGCTAAAGAAATATTGTGACATAATATGAGACTGAAAGAGCTAAAGAAATATTGTGACATCATATGTGACTGAAAGAGCTAAAGAAATATTGTGACATCATATGAGACTGAAAGAGCTAAAGAAATATTGTGACATATGAGACTGAAAGAGCTAAAGAAATATTGTGACCTCTTATGAGACTGAAAGAGCTAAAAAATGGTGTGAACATTCATAAAACAGGAAGAGCTAACATACACATATGTGGCAAAGCATTACAATATCCGTAACATGCTAGCATTTTGATATTGGCATCAGACAAGTGTCACGCTCATCTACCTAGCTGTAAATGGGCATCTGACTCTGCCCTAGAGTTAGGGAAGACTAAAGCAGCAAGTAAGGGAACTGACGACTCTGCCTGATAAAGCTGACTGACTTAGTCTACCCTGGGGGTGGGGGTGTAGAGGTTTGCCATATAGGGCGTCATACTATCATATTGGCTGTCTTCCTTTTAGCCTGGTTCCAGTCCTTCAAGGATTGTCCTGATGTCCTCCCAGCGAACTCTGGATCGTCCTGATGTTATCCCAGCGAACTCTGGAGGTCTGGATCCCTGGCTCTTGGTTTTGCATAATTAAGGTGGTACCCGATCTTCTCCCATTCTGAAGCTGACACCTAGTATAAAGAAGTCTTCACTCCTCTATGGCACAATTTGCTAGGGGACTTTTTATTAGCAGAATTGTCTAAGATTCTTGCAATGGTCAGACAAATAATTAGTGAAAAGTTCTCCATGTTAACTTCTGAGACAATCAGGTTTAATATTCAACATTACTGTGGCAGTTCAGAACTGGGGATATCAGATCAGGAGCTATCTCCCCATCAAAAGATGGCTACAACGGATCTCCAACATTTTCTAATTTTAAAGATTCAGTGTCACGCAGTGATAGTTAACAAACAACAGTTGAAGCATGGCCCTTTAGTTTTAGTCAGATGATAAAAGGCTGTAATTAAGTCACTGTCCCTATGCCTCAGTTACGAGTCATACATTTTAATTTTTTCCATTGCCAAGATACACCACTGTCCAGTAACCATGCTGAAAATTCTAGGCACTGGCATAGAGAAATCATTGCCCTAGTGTCCTGAAATTTGTCAACCCCTGAAACTTCATCATGTAAGACAATCTGTCACAGAAACCACCACTGCAAGAGAATCAGCTAAATTGGTGGCTCCCTACTTTGTAAGGAGCACACAGGAAAATGATCCCTAGAGGAATAAGATGGACAGCATTCTCTAGACTGGAGGATCTAGAATACGCAGATGCCATTATATTATTCACACACTTACATCAACACATCCAAGAAAAAGACACTGAATAAACACAGTCAAGAAGACAGCCATGACACTAAATTTAAGACAGACGTCATGACACTAAATGTAAGACAGACGTCATGACACTAAAGGTAAGACAGACGTCATGACACTAAAGGTAAGACAGACGCCATGACACTAAATGTAAGGCAGACGCCATGACACTAAATGTAAGGCAGACGCCATGACACTAAATGTAAGGCAGACGCCATGACACTAAATGTAAGACAGACGCCATGACACTAAATGTAAGACAGACGCCATGACACTAAATGTAAGACAGACGCCATGACACTAAATGTAAGACAGACGCCATGACACTAAATGTAAGGCAGACGCCATGACACTAAATGTAAGGCAGACGCCATGACACTAAATGTAAGGCAGACGCCATGACACTAAATGTAAGGCAGACGCCATGACACTGAATGTAAGGCAGACGCCATGACACTGAATGTAAGGCAGACGTCATGACACTGAATGTAAGACAGTGTTACAAGGTGGTTTGCTCTGAACAATGTTCCATGTAGATCATGTACAGACCAGATAGCCACTTTGAGAATAATAGTTGAACAAAGTCTGGAATGGAATTCACCACTATACATCGGATTTGTGGACTACGAAAAGGCATTTGACAGTGTAGACAGAGAATCACTTTGGAAATTGATGAGGCATTATGGAGTTCCCCTGAAGATCATTAATTTAATAAAGAAAACATATGAAGACATGACATGCAGAGTTCTTCACGAAGGACAGCTAACAGAACCGTTTGGGATAAGAACAGGAGTGCGACAGGGATGCCTCTTGTCTCCATTTCTTTTCTTGCTGGCAATAGATTGGGTTATGAGATCATCGACAACACACAACAGAAATGGAATCCAGTGGACTCTGACTAAGCAGTTGGATGATCTGGATTTTGCTGATGACTTGGCTCTTCTGTCCCATAACCGTAATCAGATGCAGGACAAATTGAAAACACTCGAGGAGAGGTCACAGCAATTGGGTCTGAAAATACACAGGGAAAAGACAAAAATAATGAGAATAAATGCAGGTAATGATAACAGGGTTGAACTTGAAGAAACACCAATTCAAGATGTAGAATCATACACATATCTTGGCAGCAATATAGACAAAGTTGGAGGGACAGACAGCGATATCAAAATAAGAATACAAAAGGCAAGAGGAGCTTTCATTGCATTGGGAAATATATGGAGATCAAGAGAAATCGGATCCAACACGAAAATAAGAATCTTCAACTCAAATGTGAAGTCAGTCCTATTGTATGGCTCGGAGACATGGAGAACAACAAAGACAACAACCAAAAAGCTACAGACTTTCATAAATGGGTGCTTGCGTAGAATAGAGGGATTAAAATGGTATGACAAGGTTACCAACGTGGAACTGATGACAAGAACTAGACAAGTGCCAGTGGAACAAGAGATGAGAAGAAGACGATGGCGATGGATAGGACACACACTGAGGAAACCTGTTGATAGCATTACAAGACAGTCCTTGTTCTGGAACCCCCAGGGCAAGAGAGGCAGAGGAAGACCAAGAAGTACATGGAGAAGAGAGTTGGAAACAGAGGTGAAAATGATGAGGAGAACATGGAAAGAACTTGAGATGATGGCACGGGACAGGAGGACTTGGCATGTGTTTGTTGAAGGCCTATGCTCCTTTGGGAGTGGAGGGTTATGAATGAATGTTCCATGTGATATGAATAAAACAACTATAAATTTCTGGCCATTGTTTTTTCTTTGATATGTTAGTTTTTTTTATTCATTGATATTGCATCGTGCCTTCGATGGAAGATTAAGCGAATGCGGGGGTGGAAGATTCCGAACAATACTTGAACCTTGGAATACGACTGATTTGATAAGTCATTTCATTGAGTCCATACATTTAATTCACAGTTGTACACACATGATGATCATTTCAAATAGGAACAGAACATAAGTCCTTATAAGTCATGCATAAATTAATCAATAACGTAGACTGCTGGTTTACGTGTCAATGTCCGTTTAAGGATACAATGCAGTATTGTCGTCAGAACATCACAGCTATATGCACGCGCAGCTAGACATGGCTACCTGCCGACAGTGAGACTGCGAGTCTGAATATTTCATATGAATTTGACGATTATTCTTCTCCTTCTGAGAATTCTAGTTAAATACTAACCTCCATAAATTTCCCTCTCATATAGAGTTCTAGGACTGACCCTGGTCCATCAAAAAATGCATATATATGGCTATATCATGCCATTGAATTGGAAGGTTAGAAAAACGCAGCTATTCAGCTTGGCGGTCAAGTAACAAAGGGTAGCGTTTCTTAGTTATATTAAATGCCTTAACCTTTACAATTGCACGTCTGATAACCTTTAGCAGACGGCGTTAATATCATATACCGTAACAATTCCCTGTACACCGGGGAAAAGAAAATCGATAGATTTTTTTTCAAGATCTATCCGACTTAACAATTTTTCAAAAAAATTTAACACAATTGTGACATATGGCCGACGATGTTCTGAGTAGAACCGTGTCGCGGTCATGTCAACTAACTATTTGTCATAGTCATCTAACATTAATCACTTTATATATCAATATTATACATATTATTATATCAACTAAATAAAATGTCCAATGTTAATAGTGAATGATAGAATTAAATTAAAGTAAGGTCTGTCGTAGGAATTAATTTAACTAATTAACATTAAATTAATTAATTAAACTAAGAGTTAAATTATTAAGGTTCTAATGTAACGCGATGTTATGAGAGAAGAAAAGACAAAATAAGTGAGAAGAAATAGAAAGAAATTTGAATATAAGTTTAACTTAATTGTGTGTGTTAAGTGTTAGTGAATAATAACTATCTAATTTAACTAACTAAATAACGTATAGGTACATTAAAAAAAAAATATTAATCTAATACTTGTGTGAGATTTATTTTCTCTTTTCATAATTTCTTCTTTTTATATTTCGTTCTCTTTTTTTGTTCCTTCATTTCATTTTTTTTCTCACATTTCATTTTATTGATAATAATTCAATTAAGAAGTTAAGTTAACTAATTAATTAGTATAGGATATGATGATCCATCCGTAGTCTTGATCCTGATGAATTCTTTTAGGCAAAAATGTTCAAACGTTTACGTTGGAAAGAAATGTCATTTATCCCAGCATCCAAGAATTAAGTGCACATCGGATAATAAGTTCGACTTGTCGTCAGCTATTGTTCCATGATTGTTCAACGAATATTCATATATCGTGTATGGACGTTAGACGAAGTTCCAATGTCAACATGTATACCCCGATTGTCTTTTAGTTCAATTCTGTGATGCATACAGTGTTTATAAAGTTTAAATTGAAGGCAAGGTTAGTTCCCTTATAGTTGATATGTTTTAGGAATGTTAATGTTGATTATTCGTCGTCAATAGGATTACGTGACAACGCATCCGCCACAATGTTTTCAGTGCCAGGAATATGTTCAATGGAGAATTCAAATGGCTGTAGGATGATTGCATATCTGGCGAGTTTCTGGCTTTTATGGTTTGATCGACGCAAGGATGCTACAGCACGTTGGTCCGTCTGTATGGTGAAGGGAGCACCAAGCAGGAACTTTTCGAGTTTAGTTATTGCCCATATCACGGATAACAGTTCCTTGTCAACTGTTGAATACTTTGTTTCTGCAGGCTTTAGCTTTCTTGAAATGTATAAGGTAGGATGTAGAATGCCATCATGGTTCTGGAGCAGGCATGCACCAATGCCGTAGTTACTAGCATCTGTTCGTAAGAAAAATCTTTTGGAAGCATCGGGAAGTCTTAAAATTGGTTCATGCGAGAACAAATTTATAATTTTGTTGAAAGTTTCATTGCATGTACCAGTCCATGTCACCTTCACCGGCATGTCTTTTTTTAACAATGAAGACAATACAGCCGTGATGGATGACAAGTTTGGTATGAATCTACTGTAATATTGAACAAGTCCTAACAAACTCCTGACCTGTTTCTTCGTCTGAGGAACTGCTATGTTTAGAATTTTGGAGACTGTACTAGGTAACGTTCGGATATATCCCGACCCAATGATATGTCCCAAAAAGGTTATCTCATTACACGCGATTTGCACCTTTGTAGGTTTAGCAGTTAGATGATAATTCCTTAGAGTGTCGAAAACATATCTAAGTCCCGAAACATGTTCCTCAAACGACGAACTAAACAAGCATATGTCGTCAATATATGTAATAACGTCTGGTCTACCTGATAAAATTTGTCGCATCAGGCGAATGAAGGTAGCTGGCGCATTAACAAGCCCAAAAGGCATCACATTCCACTGGTATAGACCTTGTGGAGTGGAAAATGCGGTGTAGTACTTAGCCTTTTCGGTCAGTGGTATCTGCCAATAACCTTTAGTTAAGTCTATCTTACTAAATATAGTTGCGTTGGATAGACGTGGCAGTAAGTCGTCGATAAGTGGATGTGGTTCGCTGTCAACTATAGTCTTAGCATTTAATTTTCTATAATCAACACATAGTCTGATGTTATTGTCCTTCTTCCGGACAATCACTAATGGAGAAGAGAATGGCGAATTACTAGTCTCAATGATTCCCAGAGACAACATCTGTTCAAGTTCCTTAGTAGTTTTAGCAAGGAAATGTAAAGGAACAGAATAGGGATGTACACGAATAGGTGTATCATCATTGAGAGTAATGTCATGACTGATAGCCGATGTGCGACCCGGGACGTCGGTCAATACATCTGGATAAGATTGTAATAGATTAGCAATCTGTAGACGCTGTTGCGGTGTAACCGTTGAAGAGATGGTTACATCCCGCCAAGATTCAGTAGGTTGAACTACTGGTACCGGTAACGGTAACTGTACCTCAGGAAAAGAAGATTCTTCTTCCTGGATGACAGATAAGTTAGAATAATAACAAGTAGATACTGTGTTGTCATCTAGTTCATGAAAAATTGACTGTAAGTGTTCAGGACGTGTATGAAATTGCTTGAGCATGTTAATATGAAATATCTTTTTGTGTCCCTTGATATCTAAGACGTAATCAACGTCGGAAATTTTATCAATGACTTTGTAAGGACCATTCCAAGATATCAATAATTTATTGTTATTGTGAGGAAGTAACACATAAGCCTCGTCGCCTGGGAATAATTGGCGTAATCGTCGAGACCTATTTTGTAGAGATCGAGCCTTAGCTTTTGCAGCCTCAGAAGAAGCTGTTGCCAACTGGCAAGACTCAATAATGTTCTTCCGAAGATTAATCACGTACTCGTAAGATGACTGAGTGTCCTGAGTCATCTCCGCGTCAATTAATAAGTCTTTTATTAGTCCCATAGGACCTCTTGGGGGAGCACCAAAAACTAATTCAAAGGGAGAGAAGCCAGTTTGTTCATGCGGTACCTCCCGATAAGCAAATAGGACAGCTGGGAGTGCTCTGTCCCAGTCATGAGGGTGCTTAGCAGTAACCTTATGTAGTAGTTGTTTAAGTGTACGGTTAAGTCTTTCAACCGCACCATTACTCATCGGATGATAAATACTACTTAAATTCCTATCAATGTTCCAAGTTTTCATGACTTCCTTCATGGTGTCAGATATAAACTGTGACCCATGGTCTGATAAAAGTTTTCTAGGAAACCCTATTCTAGAAAAGATGAGATGTAGTGCATCAGCTACATCTGTGGTAGTGGTGGTCTTTAATGGGATAGCTTCTGGCCATCGTGTGCACAAATCAATGCACGTAAGGACGAATCTATGTCCTCTGGCCGATGGTAGCAATGGACCAATAATATCTATTGCCATCTTGTCAAACGGTCTTACTGAGATATCGCAAGCCTGAATAGGCGCCGTGTGAAAAGCTCCACGTGCTTTCACTTCTTGGCATGTAGTACAGGAACGTACATACTGCGAAATATCTCTTGACACTCCTGGCCAAAAGAATGAAGACAGTACTCGAGATCGTGTTCGAGTATATCCCATATGTCCAGCACAATGTGAGTCATGTGCATGTTGAAGAATGTACCGTCTAAAAGTATACGGGACCATAACTTGTTGTTTCATTTGTGATTTGTCATTAGAACATCTAATCAATATGTCATTTTTAATAACAAAACAATGTTTGTTATTATTACCTGAGGATAGATTGTCAACTTTATCAACCAGCTTAAAAATTTTTTTTAAAGATTTTATCCTCTTTTTGTTTGGTTGCAAATGTTTCCCTGTCAATAGGTGAATTGACTACAAATTCCTCTTGGTTGTCTGCATCCATTTTATTATCATCAACTTTCTCCATGAGTTGAGTCTGCGCTCTAGTCGTCACGGCGTTTCCAGTGCATAGGTTATGTTTCTCCCATTCTATAATCTCATCTGGAGTACAATCTTTACTGCCGTGTATACGACCAACCATCAGATCAGCTATAGGCTTTTTTAGCATACATACTTTTACGTTCCCTGTGAAAAAAGGTGTGTTAACATGAATAATAGCTGTGGGGTAAAACTCAATAGTTCCCCCAAAAGTCATGCAACGGACATATTCCCCCGTTGCACAGCTAGGATGTACCAGCGACTGTCGTACACCAATCGTTGTGGATCCTGAATCCCTCAGCACTGAGACGACGGATCCATTAACTAATCCCCTGTTAAAAATTAGTAGGCCTGTTCCATCGTTGACTGCAAGACCTACCTCTGGTGTAATATGTCCGCAGTTAAGCACTGTTTCTTTCGCCTTCTGAAAAATAAGATTGCATTGTTGGCAACTATTTGCCACATTATAATTAATAGCAAAACATGCAGCAGAAGACTGTGTTGTATTATTGTCAAGTGGGACCTGAGCTATAGGGGTAGTATTATTTGTAACTGCCGCCCCTGTATTATGGTTGTACTGAGATGATCCCCGAGAATGAGATCGATTCCGAGTATAATTGTTAGAATTATCTCGTCGTCCTCTATAGTAACTATTATCTCGATGTCTCGAGCCATGATTATTACCATTCCAGTTACTATTATTATTGGGAGTATGTGATCGATTATAATTAGTGTTATGTTGACCATTGTGGTAGTTTGTTTGAGGTGAATAATTTCTATCTCGTGATCTACCTCTGTTGAACTCATTTTTATTGTTGAAATTATTATTATGTCCCTTCTGAAAGTTAACATTGTGATTTCTTTGGAACCTGCTTCTGTCTACACTGTGATGTCTTTGTTTGTTATTATGATTGTAGGCCATATTAGACGCCACAGGTAGAGGTTCTCTTAATGAGGAGTTAGAAATGGTTGCATTCGGATGTGCCGAACAGTAGTTTAAAGAAATTTTTTCTAACTCGTCCATAGTACCTGGTTTACGCTCCTGCAAATATGCAAAAAATGGCTGGCTAACCGAAGATAATACCTTATCCCGTAGTAGTAAATCAACTAATTTGTCGTATGATTTGTTGACTTCTGCCAGTTCAACCCATCTATTAAACGTATTGCGTATGTTCGCAATGAATCCTGCAAAATCTTTTGGAGATTCAGGTAAAATTCCCTTAAATTTCAACCTACAGTGTTCCTCGTCCAGGTGAAACCTTCGTAAAAGCAAGGACTTAATAGCACCGTAGTTATTTGCTATTGATGGGTCAGCATTTTGAGAAGCCGTCAGTGGTTCTCCAACCAAGAATTCATTTAACTTGAGTACCCATGACTCTTCAGGCAAATGGTTAGTTTTGCAAGTCTGTTCAAAACGTGACAGGAACGATGAAAGGTCGTCCACGTTCAAGTTGAGAGTGGGTAGTTTAAAGTTGTAGAAATGTTTAGTTTGGCTGGATGATGATCCATTTTGTGCGTTATTATTCTGGTTTGCATCAGCACTTTGTGCTTGTAATCTTGCTGTCTCCAATTTAATACGCGCCAATTCCATTTCTTGTTGTAAAATAATTTCCTCTCGTTTCAATTTATTCTCTTCTTCCTGTCTGGCGATTGCTCTTTGCTCTTCTCTTTCACGTTGAGCAATCTCTCTCAATCTATTTTCCTTGTCAATTTGCTTCATCTCACTTTCTGCTTCCTCTTTCTTTAATGCAGCTTTTTTCTCTGCTTCTTTTATTTCATGTTTTTCCAGTTCTGACTCAGCAAACTGACGAAGTTCTTGAGATTTATAACCATATTCCCGACCAATTTTAACGAAATGGTCTATAGTAAGCATTTTGACTTTTATCTGGTAAGTAATTATTGATAATTACTGATTAAAATAGTCAATAGTAGCTTCAGAGTAATTATTATACTTACTCAACTTAGAAATATTCAATATAAATAATCACAATAGTACTGAACTCTAATGTCTAAGTTCAACCAATAGACAATATTTTGTAACAATATTGTATCTAAA
Source organism: Oreohelix idahoensis (assembly GCA_024509875.1). Taxonomy (NCBI): domain Eukaryota; kingdom Metazoa; phylum Mollusca; class Gastropoda; order Stylommatophora; family Oreohelicidae; genus Oreohelix; species Oreohelix idahoensis. Next base: position 148,890 of record JAMPIV010021832.1, on the reverse strand, counting down.
TAATACTATATCATAAATAGTTATGATATCTGTTAACTATTATGTAATTACTTCATACAATTAATCTTAATATCCAATAATGTTGGGTATGATTCCTAGTAATTATATTGTTCAATGTACTAAGTCACTCTCTTAGTACCAGAAAAGTATATTAAATAATATACAATGGGTCTATTACCTCAAAGGTAGACTATAAGATTATTTTATTTGGTCAATATATATAATATATTATTATGCCCTAGGCATCTCTTATAAATTGTAGTGCTACTTTCTTGGACTAACACTGCATAATTATGCAATGTCCCATATTAACCTTAAATATCAGAAAAAATTAATTAAATTAAATTACAAGTGTATTATTGCATATAATATCATATTATTAATGTAGTATTATATATATATCATGAGGACAAACAAAACAATGATGCAACTAAAGGGTACAAACAATGTTAAGACGCAAACAAGACATTTTCACAATTAAAAATGAATTTATGAACTAAATAAAACAAGCGGAAGTGTTACAAGCCAAATGAAGGGTCAAGGTCTGACCCGAGGTCAACTTAATATTCAAAGTACAGAAAAAAAATGACTGCAAAAAATGATGACATCACAGGACTCATAACGGACGAACATTTAACAATCATAAAATAAATTATAGTGAGAGTAGTCTGGACGAAATAGTTAACGAACATGATACAAAACTGAATAAAATTGTTAACTGAGTACGAATAAGATACACCAGTTATCTACGGAACGGTACAGCTAACACAAATCGTCAAACGACAGCAGATTTGGACAGATAGTCCAATGGCAAACCTCAATGGGGCTTCCAAAAGTGCAATCGTTTAACTGCCTTAAGAAACGACCGAAATCAATTCAGGCATCGTGAGAGCCACAGAATCTAATTTCGGTTCATCCTCCCTACCTCCCACGAATTAACAACACATTAAGACAACAAAAAGTACATTAAACATAGGTAAAAACATGCCGATGTAGGCAGAGGGCATGGACTCAGTTAGCACTGTTTGCAATAACAACAGTTAAACACCTAGACTTATCTTTTCCGTTGCTTAGATCAGTGCTAGAGGTCGTCAACAGCTTGGCCTGTGCCTTTGACTGTCTGCTCCTGATGGGCAGGCAACGGTAGTCCATCTTGTGCATCTTGATCAATTTGAAGCGAACTAGAGAGGCGTTGAAAAGATGTCTTCTTCACTGCGACAATGCAACAGTGACGTCATGTTGCTATTCATGATCACGTGCGTCACGTCTGCTTCGTAATGGTCATGTGATCGAAACTTGATCGTAAATATTTCATTCGAAAGTCATGAAAAATTTTTTTGGTTTTTGGTTGTTTTTCGTCCCCACATACCGGGCACCACTGTTACAAGGTGGTTTGCTCTGAACAATGTTCCATGTGATATGAATAAAACAACTATAAATTTCTGGCCATTGTTTTTTTCTTTGATATGTTAGTTTTTTTTATTCATTGATATTGCATCGTGCCTTCGATGGAAGATTAAGCGAATGCGGGGGTGGAAGATTCCGAACAATACTTGAACCTTGGAATACGATTGATTTGATAAGTCATTTCATTGAGTCCATACATTTAATTCACAGTTGTACACACAGGATGATCATTTCAAATAGGAACAGAACATAAGTCCTTATAAGTCATGCATAAATTAATCAATAACGTAGACTGCTGGTTTACGTGTCAATGTCCGTTTAAGGATACAATGCAGTATTGTCGTCAGAACATCACAGCTATATGCACGCGCAGCTAGACATGGCTACCTGCCGACAGTGAGACTGCGAGTCTGAATATTTCATATGAATTTGACGATTATTCTTCTCCTTCTGAGAATTCTAGTTAAATACTAACCTCCATAAATTTCCCTCTCATATAGAGTTCTAGGACTGACCCTGGTCCATCAAAAAATGCATATATATGGCTATATCATGCCATTGAATTGGAAGGTTAGAAAAACGCAGCTATTCAGCTTGGCGGTCAAGTAACAAAGGGTAGCGTTTCTTAGTTACCGACTGTGACCCAAACAACGCTATACACGTCATAATCGATCGTGTATGGAGCGTTCAATAATTGAAACATCTATCGCAATATATTAAATGCCTTAACCTTTACAATTGCACGTCTGATAACCTTTAGCAGACGGCGTTAATATCATATACCGTAACAGACAGACGTCATGACACTGAATGTAAGACAGACGTCATGACACTGAATGTAAGACAGACGTCATGACACTAAATGTAAGACAGACGTCATGACACTAAATGTAAGACAGACGTCATGACACTAAATGTAAGACAGACGTCATGACACTAAATGTAAGACAGACGTCATGACACTAAATGTAAGAAATCCTACACCCATAAAATTAAGGGACCAAGAGCTAGAAAATACAAACACATTGACATACTTAGGAAGCACAGTAACACCAGATGGTGGAACAAGTAAAGACATCAGTAGCTGAATGAATAAAGCCAGAACAGCCTTCATCTATCTAAACTTCTGGAAATCCTCCTAGTACAGTACAAACACTAAATTAAAAAATATATAAGAGAGCTGCATAATTTCTGTACTTCTGTTCAGTGCAGAATGCTGGAGAGTAACAGAAAAAGGAAATATCCAAAGTGTCCTCTTTCCTGCCTAAAGAGAATTCTTTGAATTTTCTGGCCGAACACCATCACCAACCAAGAACTACTAACTCTGAGCCACCAAGAAGACATGTGCACCATCCTAGTGGGTAGATGCAGGAATTGGGTTGGCCACATTCTCAGAAGAGACCCTGACGCCATCCCCAGAACTGCCATGCTCTGGACTCCAGAAGGAAAGTGAAAGCAAGGATGGCCAACAGCCAGCAGGTGGCCACCTGGTGAAGAACTGTGGCGGCCGAGATGCTCAGCATGAACCAGAGCTGGGGCACCACATGAAGGATGGCAGTCGACCAAGCAAAGTGGAGACAAGATGTCACCAGGCGTGATGGCCACTGATTGCTTTGTCAGTCAGCAACCAAAGAAGGAAAATGATGATGATGAAACAGAACCAATGCTCCCTCAGTCATGACATATGAATTTATGCATGAGACTGGCAACCTCATCATGTAACACTAATTGATACAGAAACTAACATTGTAAGATGACAGGAAGTACACCTTCGTCAACGGAGCAAGTGGTGGCAGATTGTTCCTTAAGGAGCAAACAAGAATAATGAAGAAAGGTTCAACATACTTTTTTCTAAAATCAGATAAGCGATATATTAGACAAACATAAAGGTATGTTTTCAGGCACTCGTAAGAAATAAAGAAGTAGAACACTAGACAACAGAAAAACAACAGACGTGAGTGGCTTACCCAGGACTCGAACCCAGGACCCTCTGTGCGACAACCCCACCTAGCTATGCAAGCGAATCACACTATCCTCCCTGCCATCTAGGCATCACCAAAAATGATGCCCCAATGATGGGTCACTAGTGCGAACCACAAGACATAACCGGAAAAAAACACTTGAAGCGATATATTGTCCATTTTGTGAAGGCATACATGAGATATAGAGCTAGAGAAAAGTTATATATGAGGCACAGAGAAAGAAAAAGTTGTACCACATATTTGAGGCACAGAGCAAGAAAACGTTTCAACACATACATGAGGCAGAGCTAGAGAAAAGTTTTAACACATACATGAGACAGAATTAAAGAAAGGTTTTAACACACACATGAGACAGAATTAAAGAAAGGTTTTAACACATACATGAGACAGAATTAAAGAAAGGTTTTAACACATATATGAGACAAAGACTGCCATCACCAGTGCCAACACCTTGTCGAGGTATGGCGGCTTGTGGACCCTGATTACCCCCAGAGCTATGCCAGCGGGAATTTTACTCCTGGAAGGTTCTACCAAGCTGGACAGGTTTGCGCAGGCAGGGGCTAAAGCAGATACCCTGGTCCTCCAGGTTGGGGGTTTTAGCATAGGGCTGACACCCCTGTCTATGTAAAAAGAAACGAAGTTACAGAAACGATAACAAATGAACAAACTTTTCTGCGGGACGGACATCCGGAGTCTGAGGCTCGTATGACTGTCAGTGGTGAAAGCCGAAAGGAAGCCACTGACACGAAAACGGACGTCCTGACCGCAAAACATGAAACAAGAATAGGATTTTGGAATATCAGGACAATGAACGAGACGGGTAAACTAAAACAGGTCACAGCGGAAATGAGAAACTATAGATTACACATTCTAGGGATAAGCGAGAGCAGATGAACAGTGATAGGAAAAGTTAAAATAGCAACAGGAGAAACAGTACTTTACTCTGGAAGAGAGGATGGACAGCACAATGAAGGTGTAGCCATTATTCTACAGAAAGGAATAGAAAGGACATTACTGGAATGGAAACCCATCAACAACAGACTGATGAATAAGATTGAGAGGGAGATTCACCAACACTACAATAATACAATGCTACGCACCAACAAATGACAGCGATGAAGAGGTCAAGGATGAATTCTATCAACAACTGCAAAAAGAAATGGAAGACACACCTAGATACGATCTTATCGTAGTAATGGGAGACCTCAATGCGAAAGCTGGAACACACAATACATATAATGAAAGAGTAATGGGGAAATGCGGCAGCGGAACAGCAAATGAAAACGGGGATAAATTAATAAGTTTCTGTAGCATTAACAATTTGGTCATTGGAGGAACACTTTTCCCACACAAAGAAATTCACAAATTAACATGGGAATCACCAAATGGTCAGGACAGAAACCAGATAGACCACATTATGATTAATGGTAGATGGAGACATGCATTACAAGATGTGAAGGTAAGAAGAGGTGCAGATGTGGGAAGTGATCACCATTTAGCAGTAGCAAGACTGAAGATGGAACTCAAGAGCTGCTGGGCCAACTGTAACTACACAGAAAAGGTTTGACACCAGCAAATTGAAGGACCCCCTTACCAGAAAAGCATTTGTGGCTGATATAAAGAAACGATGTCAATTTGCCAAAAGTCAGGAAAAGACATTGACTGGTGATATGGACCAGAAATTCAACATCATTTCAACAATATATAAGGAAAGCAGCAAATCATGCTTGGGATTCCAGGAAAGGAAGAAGCAAGACTGGATAACATCAGAAACATTAAACACCATAACGATGAGAAAGGAAATGAAAAGAAAGAAAACAGAAACAAAATCCCCCAGGTTAAAGCAACTATATAGCGAACAGTACAGTCAGCTGTACAAGGAAGTAAAACGCCAAACCCGAGCCAACAAAAGGCATTTCCTAGACGATCTTGCAAGACAGGCAGAAGAGGCAGCACTGAGAAATGAACAAAGCACAGTATACAAAATAACTAAAATCATCAGCGGAAAACGAGGTGCAAACAATATTACATTAGTAATAGATAGCAACTGTGTACTTTCTGTGCTTCTCTATGGTGCGGAATGTTGGAGAGTAACAGCGAAGGAAATGTCGAAACTGTCCTCCTTCCACAAAATCTGCCTAAGGAAAATTCTCCGAATCTTTTGGCCAAACACCATCAGCAACCAAGAACTACTTATTCGGAGTAACCAGGAGGACATGCACACCATCATAGCTGGCAGACGCTGGAGTTAGGTTGGCCACGTCCTCAGAAGGGACCCTGATACCATCACAAGAACAGCTATGCTATGGACCCCCGAGGGAAAGCGAAAGAGAGGCCGACCAAAAACAACTTGGCGGAGAACTGTGGAAGCTGAGATGCAAAGAATGAACCACAGTTGGGGCACTGTACGAAGGATGGCTGCCGACCGAGCAAAGTGGAATCAATTTGTTGCTGCCCTACAAGACGCCACCAGGCGTGATGGCCGCTGACTGCTTTGACGGTTGGTGGTTATGGATCAAAGAAGAAGAAGAAGAGATAGCAAGGAAATCTCATCATGACAGCAGAGGGACAGGAAACAAGATGGGCAGAGCATTTCAGAGAAACTCTGAACAAGGAACCACCAGAGACACAGTTGAATGTTCCTGAGGCTGAAAACAATCTAGATGTTAATACAGACATTCCACGAAAAGAAGAAATCATCACAGCAATCAAAGGGTTAAAGAATGGAAAAGCTCCTGGCCATGATAACTTGAATGCAGAGCTATTTAAGACAGACCTTGAGCTAGCAGCTGAACTATTAGAACCACTATTTGCATAAGTCTGGAAAACAGGGACAACAGAGTGGAACAAAGGAATAATTGTCAAATTGCCAAAGAAGGGAGATCTTGCAGACTGCAATAATTGGAGAGGAATCACTCTTCTCTCAGTTCCCAGCAAAATACTAGGCAGGATAATTATACAGAGAATTTCAAAAGCAGTAGACCACAAACTGAGGAAAGAACAAGGATTTAGAAAGAACAGAAGATGTACAGATCATACATTTACCCTCAGGAACATTACAGAGCGGTGCAAAGATTGGCAGAGACAGCTGTACATCAATTTCGTTGATTTTGAAAAGGCTTTTGACAGTATACATTGGGACAGTCAATGGAAAGTACTGAGGGCTTATGGAATTCCAAGCTGCATAGTGTCAATCATAAAAAGCCTCTATGCCAACTTTACGTGCAGCGTTGGGCACAGCAACCTAACCTTTGAGGTGAAGACAGGAGTACAACAGGGATGCCCCTTATCAACCACTCTATTTTTAACAATCATAGACTGGGTGATGCGCCAGACAACAGAGGGCAGTCCAAGAGGAATAAGATGGACATTTTCTACATTGGAAGATCTGGAATATGCAGATGACATTGCACTACTAGCACATTCACATCAACACATCCAGGAAAAAACAGATAGCCTTGATAAGTATAGCCAGTAGGTGGGCCTAAACATCAATCTTAAGAAGACAGAGGTCATGATGCTCAATGTGAGCAACCCTGAGCCCATAACAGTAAGGAATCAGCAACTGGAACAGACAGACACCTTCTCATACCTAGGATGCAGTTACACCAGACGGCGGAGCAAGCAAAGACATCAACAACAGAATGAACAAAGCAAGAACAGCCTTCTTTAGTCTAAACAACATCTGGAAGTCCTCTCAGTACAGCACGAACACAAAATTAAGATTATATCAGAGCTGTGTGCTTTCTGTGCTTCTCTATGGTGCAGAATGCTGGAGAGTAACAAAGAAGGAAATGTCGAAATTGTCCTCTTTCCACACAACCTGCCTAGGAAAAATTTTCCAAATCTTTTGGCCGAATACCATCACCAACCAAGAACTGCTTACTCGGAGCAAGCAAGAGGACATGCACACCATCATAACTGGCAGATGCTGGAATTGGGTTGGCCATGTCCTCAGAAGAGACCCCGATGCCATCAAAAGAACAGCTATGCTATGGACCCCGGAAGGAAAATGAAAGAGAGGCTGACTGAAAACAACTTGGTGGAGGACTGTGGAGGCTGAGATGCAAAGAATGAACCAGAGTTGGGGCACTGTACGAAGGATGGCCACCGACCGAGCAAAGTGGAATCAATTTGTTGATGCCCTACAAGACGCCACCAGGCATAATGGCCAGTGACTGCTTTGACGGTCAGTGGCTAAAGATAAAAGATGATGAGACAAAGAATTAAAGAAATGTTTTAACACATACATGAGACAAAGAAATAAAGAAAAGTTTTAACACATACAAGAGACAAAGAATTAAAGAAATGTTTTAAAACATACATGAGACAGAATTAAAGACAGGTTTTCATACATACATGGGACAGAATTAAAGACAGGTTTTAACACATATATGAGACAAAGAATTAAAGGAAGGCTTTAAAACATACATGAGACAGAATTAAAGAAAGGTTTTAAAACATACATGAGACAGAATTAAAGAAAGGTTGTAACACATACATTAGACAAAGAATTAAAGGAAGGTTTTAACACATACATGAGGCATAAAATTAAAGAAAGGTTTTAACACATACATGAGACTTAAAATTAAGGAAAGGTTTTAACATATACTTGAGGCTTACATGTTACTTGCTCATTATGGTATAACCAAGTCATAAATCAAATGAAACCTTCAATACTATCCTTTAAAAGGCAGTCCTCTGAAAAAGAATACAGGTGCATTCAAAGACATTATTGGCAGGCAGTATTTAGAAATGTACACGGAATACCTCTGCTGAGATACAGATACATGACAAAGAAGTGTGGAAATAAAGAAAAATGGTGTTCAATGGAAACCGGTGGCTCAGTGACAATGTAGGTTATAGGATGAATGAAGAAAGAATGATAGATTGGCACAGATACACACATACAGAGATGTACTGCATGCATCCATTGTGAATACAGACACACACATGCACAGAGGGAGAAACAAGGACACCGAATGCAACAAAATATTTTGAATTCATATGAGAAAGGCTGCTAAGATGTGGCAATACAAAAATTAAGGCTAGAGAGATCTTAGCTTGAATGTTGACAGATTCCTTATGACTGAACTCAACACACTGTTTCCCTTGTTATCTGACTTTGGACAGGAAATTATAAAGAAAAAAAAATTATCATAAGAAATTCACACCACACGTCTTCTTGCTCTATCTGCCCACTCACACTGCACCATCAACAGCAAAATCTGGGACACACATTAAAAATTATTTACGAATGCACAAGTGTTTACCAACAGGCAAGTTATGTATTTTACTTCTGGCAGTCAATTTATCAACACAACTGTGTTACATACATCAATTATCCTACATTTACAGGTAAAAACACAGAATAACTGACAACAGCTCACCTACTCATTCGCACACTGACATGACTGGCAAGCAATTCAACAATAGAACATTTGTTAATCCACTTACAGACACAGTTAACAAGCAATTCAACAATAGAACATTTGTTAATCCACTTACAGACACAGTTAACAAGCAATTCAATTCTGCTCTAAATATAAGGTGTTCCATCCAATCTCACCAACAGAGAAATATTTCTGTACATTTGGTTCAAGTATCTTTGAAAATCCACTTTTCCTGCAAGATTATCTACAAACACAGTTTCAAAACCTGCTGTTTCTCAGTCACCTTACATACACAATAAACATACCCAGCAGCACATGCAGAAAAAAAAAAAAAAAAAAAATTTGTTACCTTCAAGATAATCATCTCCACAACAGTCGGTTCACATTAATTTTTATTTGGTATTAAATGCACAAAAAGAAATCAAGCATCTGTTGCAGACATTAATTACGTCATTAATTTACAGTCAAAAACAAAGCATCGGAAACGGAAATACTGATGGAAAATGTATAAGCAACACAAACCATATGAAACAGGTTTGTTTTTTTCCCCCAAGGAAGTTCAATGCAAATGCCACAGATATGGTAACAAGAATGATATAACTTTTCATATTACTAACAACTCACATGTACACTGTCAAACTTTAAATCAAAGTGTAACTACATTTTTTATTTTATTTTAAAAAAGTTCACATGGAGTATCACAAACAGCATCTAGCCTTTTCAATTATTTTTTCTCTATCCAAGAATTATTTCATAAACTGAGTAACTCGTCTCACCAAATATTTCATCTATATAATTTAAACAGGCCTTTGTGTTTAGATCTACAGATAGCTTCAAAATAAAAACACTGATGTTATCAATCTGTTAGGACTAGCCAATGAAAAGTATTGTACTGCATAAACTACAAATAATTTTAAAAACAAATACAAATAAAGATAGCTAAAAGACATAAATAACTATAGATTGTTTTCCAGTCGTACATCATCCCTTTTTTTCATGCGTTACGGAGCTTCATTTTCTCTCATCTCCTTTTTCCATGCCTTATGGGGCAAGGATCCATCACTGTAGATGGCACCCTTGAGGAAGCTAATGTCAGCGCATATGCTGTTAGGGGCACTTTCTGTAACTATTCGTTTGACATGACAAGGTTGCCAATTCCGTGCATAATTTCACATTAAGTCCCTTCTTACCACACGCATGATGAAGTAGTACTATTCTTGTTTTTTTCACGTCAGAAACTACACACGCTCCGGTCTTACAGCACAGTGTAACATGGACTGCAAGATTTCAAGTAAAAGCCATGTGTAATGTCTACAACCAGTTACGCAGTCTGAAGAATGGACTTGTCAAATGAAAGCAAAGGTCCTTCTCTTGACTTCCTGCCCTTTCTTTGCCATGTTTTTTGTCCTTTTTATTATTATTTAGTTTGTCTTTTTTTTCTCACCAAGCGAGCTAAACTTCTTTGCTCAAGTTTATAATTTTTTTAAATTTAAGTAACTCTTGACACCTAACAACTATGTATATGTTCTCTTTTCCGAAGTCATTTGGGACAACAAAAATATTTTATTTCCCTTTATAATTAATTATGTATTGCTTTACAATAAAAATTGTGACATATCATCTTTTCTACATCAATTATCATCATCTTTTTATTTTGCAATCCTTACAGAGAATGAAGCCATCACTACAGCTGGTCACCTGACAGGAAACCTGCACCAAACAGTTATATATTCTTGTTGTGGTGTTTGATGTGACATGATGAGACCGTCAGCCCCCATTGTTACCCTCACGCTAGTCCGACTGCGGGAGCAGTAATCCTATTCTTTATTTGTCTCTTCAGTGACCCCTGAGAATTACACGATTTATTTCCAAGTCATTTGGGAAAACAAAAATATTTAATTTCCCTATATAATTAATTTTGTATTGCTTTACAATGAAAATTGTGACATTTCATCTTCTCTAAGCAATTATACATGATCCTAATACTGGTCCACAGGTTTCAGCCTCAATCTTATTTGAAAGACAATACCACCTTCTAAAAGTGTCATCACTGCATTATTATCACACAAATCTCAATCATATCTCAAAGAAGACACCTCCTATACCATAGCTATTTTTTGCATCAATCTTATTTAAAATAAGACATCAACCAACACATTTTCTTCTGTTCCCAAGGAAGATTGGTTTGGTAGGGTTTAAGGATCATCTTCATTGCACACAGACAACTCCATCAGTGCTCTGACCTCCTCCCTTAGATCACACAAGGAGGATCTCAGCAAAGTGTCCGAACTCTGTAGCACCAGCGAGGATCCAAATGTGTGTATACAAGAATCACACATTACATAAATATTTTTGTTTCCTAAGTTGAACATTTTGCCAGTGCAGCGGCCATATGGCCTACTTTTTACGATTTCCAACTGCCGAGGGATTTTTAATGTTCGCAACTTGCACACTGGACCTCCTTTTTTCCCCCCCTTATCCGAGAAGGCTAGGCATCTGATCTCAACACCGAGGAGATCAGGGGAGGAGTATGACATTATTAGCACCCACTGGTTCTGAACAAATTTTCATGACATATATTCCCTGTACAGGGAACCAAACCCAGTACCTTTAGAATTAGAGGTGGATGCCATACCTCTTAGCTACTACGACGATCCCTGCCACCTCCTGACCCAGGAAGATACTTCCCACAATGTCATTTCTTGTACAAAGCCTCAGTCCTATTCCTAATTATTCTTCTTTTTAAGATTCTTAGCTGCTGGCAGACAATACCGTCAGTGGCCATCAAGTCTAGTGGCATCTTGTAGGGCAGCAACAGTCATGTCTCCGCTTTTCTTGGTCGGTGGCCATCTTTCATGCAGTGCCTCAACTCTAGTTCATGCCTTGTATCTTGGTCTCCATAGTTCTAAGCCAATTTGTTTTTGGTTGGCCTCTCTTTTGCCTTCCTTCTGGGGTCCATATCTAAGTAGTTTTTGTGTTGATGTTGGGTCTCTTCTGAGGACCCGGCCAACCCAATTCCAGCATCTGTCAGTTATGATGCTGAATGTATATTTTGACTACTCCAAATAAGTAGTTCTTGGCTGGTGATGGTATTTCTACCATTCCAAATAGGACATCATTATTGAAAGATCATCAACTGTTACCCTCCAGTGGTTATCCTCTCATTATGGAATCACCAGGAATGAGAGAACTGAGCTTTATCTAGAGCCGGTGGTAAAATGGCACAATTCAATGCCCACTGCCCTATTGATCAAGAGATGAAAACCATCTTCCACAACCAGTAAAACTACCATGGAAGAAGGAAGGGAATATAAGACAACAGATCCGACCCAATGTACCTGCTTCATAAACAACAGCAGACCATCCTTTTCCACCTGAGAACTGGCCACTCAGATTACTAGGCCACCTATATCACCTCAGGATATCTCACACTAATGAATGTCCATGTGGATCCAGAATCCAGATGCCTGAACACATTCTCCAAATTGCCCAGCCCATGATGACCTACGACACCAGACCTAGCCAGAGGGTTCTGAGCTCAACTATGGGGCAAGCCACGTGGACCAGGAAGACTATGAACTTCATCCTGGCGACAAGCCTGCAGATTGAGCATGAACCGGACACAGAAGAAGACATCTTAAATAAATCAAACTGAAGTCTTATTAGCACAAAGAAGACACCTCCTAAACTGTTGTTCAAGCACTGTACATGTTGCAATTTTTATCACTACTCGCAAGTTTGATACATTAACCTAATTCAACATCCCCCCATGTCATGTGACTAAACATTCATGATCAATTACACATATCAGACGGCAGCTCATAAACCATCACACAGATTACGTTCATTCATACAATAATAACAAAACCATATACTGAATCACAACACCATACTTTTACAATAACTTAAACGGCAGCATTTTTTTTTTTTTTGGATAGCCATTATCAATCCTTGAACAAACCTACATCAAATATATATCTACATTTGTTTTCATATATCACTGCACTGTAAGTAACACTTAACCCAAGTTTTGTAACTGTCTTGAATAGTACACCTGTCTTCATTAAGCTGACTACTGCTTTCTTTGGACAAATTCAAGTTGGCATTTATAAGTAAATGGTGAAGAAGAATGCCTGTAACCTCAAATAATTTATATAACCACAAAAATCTGCTGCAACTGTGACAGGCTTCAGGTGCACTGTTCTGGTCCAGGTATGCCCTTCTGGGCAAATGTAAACTTTGTTTTAAGTGACAAAGATAAGACATATGGTTCCTGGAATTTTATCTGTCAGGATTCCTTTTTAGAAAATTGCTGTAAAATCCTTCTGAGGTTCTCAATTATAAAACTGACATATAATAAGAATTCATAAGTTTCCTGTTAAAAAGCTAAAAAGGAAACAGACGCACGGAAGGGGAGGAACTCCTTCTAAAGAGCAGATTACCTTCTTCTGTAATGCTCCCCACATAGTTACTTATCTCCCCTTAAATTTCACATTTTTTTGGGGTCTGTTTACTTAAACTCATAAAACCATTCTTCGAACTCATAAATGGCAAAATGTTCAGCACAAAGCAGAGGTTTCTGCCTTGCAACAAGCAGCTGTATTCAAAAAGTAGAAATGCTCTTGTATTCTACAGCCAGTGAAAACTGCAGATGAGCAGACGACATTCCACTGTGAAGAGTAGTTACAAAATAAAGAACTATAAAATTATGGTCCAACATTCCTGGTGTCACTCACTGTCACAGACAGTAACATTTCTAATGAAGAGTAACAGTTCCCTTGAACATCATAAAGTGTTACTAAAAGTAACACCAAACAGCCGAAAGCGCCCAGCTGCAGTTGCATTCTCAACATCATGAAACGGATCATGAAGTTAACATCATAAAACAATCATGAAGATAACACCAATTATCCTGCAGTGCCATGACTAGGACAACCTTTCAGCAAAGTTGAAAGAAGGTGGCTGGGAGGGGCTGTGAGAGTTGATTGCGACAGAAGTCTGGCTGTTTGAGACTGCAATTCCTGAGCTACCGCCGCCTCCTCCCCCACTACTGATGGGGGTCTGAGGACCCAGGCTGGTGTAGAAGTTCCCGTCCGTCATATTTCTGGAGATAAAAAATAAAAACATCTGTCTATACAACACCTCCTCATCAACACTCATGATTTTATTAAACAGGAAAACACCAACTATGATCCAAAATCTACATACTCATACTTTATTCAGGGGTGTTATTAAGAGTTGTGGGCTGAAGCAGTTTTTGTTCTTGTGCAAGGTGTGTTGCTTTAGCTTGAACTATTATTAACATTATCAGTCTGCTCCCCAAGGAGAATGGGCCTTCAACAAAGTCATGCCAAGTCTTCCAGTAGTTGACTTACCCACTGTTTGTGGCTTCAAGATTCTACAGGATGTGGTAGCCAGTCCCATGCCCAACCTTCCATTGTCAATTTTTTGTGTTGACATTTATGATAAGATATGATGCTGCTATTCTTTGCTCCCTTTTCTGATCCTGGTAACCCATGTGTAAGCCAACATTATTCACATTCAGAATTCTTTCAGCTTTGACCACCGTCCTCTTGGAAAATCCTATGCCCTGTAGCCAGATCTATTACTGTGGAAAGTTTGTGCTAGTAGCCATTTCGACTAAATTCTGATAAACTGTTCACATCATTTAATTTTCTGCCTCTCTGTGCTAATGTCTTCAATTCTCCTTGTGTCCTTCATGGCAGCGTTTGCTGCTTGTCTCAGGCATATAACCTTAAATGCAAGATTTCTCTTCTGTGCATCGTAAGTGTCCATGTCTGACATTGACAATAAGAAGCTGGTATGAATATGCTATTTATCAGCTGTTGGTTTGTCTCTACGTTAACATGTGGTAGCCTAAGCTTCGAAGTCAAGGTGGTATAAGCCACTGTATTAGCCCAAGATCAATATTCTGCAACTAAAGTCAATGACGTGAGATTGTTTTTGTTTTTTTTAAATAATATCTGTTATCTATTAAACACTATCTACCTACTCTGCGATCAAGGTGGAAAGGGGGAGGGAGGAGGTATCTTTGTGGAAACAGAAAAATTAAAAGGACAGATAACTGCTGCTCCTACCAGACATGTTGTAAGAGAAGACTATGGTGAGGTTGTTTATGGGGCTGGTAACTACATCTTGAAACACAAACTGCTATAGAAACCATCGAAGCAAGAGCATATGAAATGTTTTGGTGCACATTTCCTACATGAGGGTTGACAACAGTTGTGGCTCGTGCTTTTTAAAGAGAAGGGGGGGAAAAGGGGGACATCCATTCATTCATGATAACCTCTTGAATTGCCATGACAACAAACAGTAGCTACAAGAACTGGTAATCACAAAGACCAGTTCCAACACATACAACTGACGGTTAAGGATAAGTGTGTTTTTAAAATCTAACCTGTTGTCCTTATACAGTGAAAACATAATGAGAATTGAAGAAGATATCCCAAGAAATTATTTAATTGACCAAAACGAGCAACACGTGGGATGCCCATGAAAGAGTTTTGTTTATGGTTTGAAAGATCACGAGAAATAAGTGCTGCTGAAGTTAATAAGTGAACAAAAAATAAGAGAGACCATTAAAACCTGAGATTGGTGAGAGACAGACGAGAATGTCTGTCAAGTGTTACAGGAAAGAGTCAACAAAAGATGTGAGGGAACATCAAGTACGTGAGATTCTGGAGAGACAGATGAGAATGTCTGTCAAGTGTTACAGGAAAGAGTCAACAAAAGATGTGAGGGAGCATCGTGAGATTTTAGGTATACAGTATCGGATGCAATCAAAGCTCGTAACGCTTCCTTTTTAAGTTTTAAGCTTTGATTGCATCCGATGCTGTATTTTTCTTGTGCAATTATTCTTTTTTTAATAAAAGTAAATAAGACACGATGAAGTCAAATATATTAATTGTAACATATGTAAACTTTTCAGAAGTTTCATACACTGTTACTAGAAAAAGACCTGGGCTATGCCGGGTTCTTACAGCTAGTGAGCCACTAAATACAAACAAGATATCTTTATGAGCCACTAAATACAAACAAGATATCTAAATGAGCCACTAAATACAAACAAGATATCTATATGAGCCACTAAATACAACAAGACTATACAAGCCACTGAATACAGCAAGACTACATAAGCAGCTACAAGCTGTATGGGGTTATACAAACAAGACTATATGAGCCACTAAATACAAACAAGACTATATGAGCCACTAAATACAAACAAGACTATATGAGCCACTAAATACAAACAAGACTATATGAGCCACTAAATACAAACAATATACCTACATGTACCACCACACTAAAAACAATGAATTTGTTCACATCAGTTATTTTAAAAAAAAACTTTAAAAAACAGGCTTTTAGAAATGTATACCATTTTCATGTGGTGTATGTGCAACGAGTGCCTGATTGGGTTGGCAGTTAGAGCACTGGCTTTTCTACAGCAAAGTTAGCTGGTTCCGATATCAAAACCTGGTAGCATCAAGCTCCAGTCTACCCAGCTGAAAATGAGTACCTGGCTCTGCTCTTGAATTAGAGAAGTCAAATGGCCATCTTCACAAAAACCTGGATCTAGTATGGTGAAGTCTCTAACCCTTCACTCCCTTATGGCAGTTTCTGCTATAGGACTAACTTTACCTTTACACACACACCACATATGACGGTGTACTCTCCATAGAAAAAAAAAAAATGCGAGTTGCGTGATACTGTGGTTTCCGGTGCGCCTTCTGGCCCAGTATCTATGACTTTAGCACCTGTTCAACGGGAGAGTGGGCTCATCCCTACTCTGTTTATGTTCCCAGTAGTAGACTATTCGCAAGCAGCCTGGGGGTGTCACTGCTCTGCGCGGACCTTGTTTACCGAGGCGGCGTCCGAAAAAATATGGTTGCATTATCTTCAAAACAGCCCTGTCTTTCCTGCCATCCTGCAACTTTGAGTTAGGGAGTTCTGAGCTCCAGTCTCTTTCCCAGGCATTTTATCCTGGCCTGGCACGCATACAGAGGACCCCACTTCTGGTTCTAAGTTAGCAGTTGGGGACAGTTGGGGTAGCACACTGTGCATTCCCCGTCATCCAGGGGGCTCTCCAACTATGCAGAGCTTGCACAATGCTGTGCTCTGGTTCTGGGCTCACCCAAGGAATCCTCACGTCCTGCACAGAGCCACTTCCAGATACCCACCACCTGCCAACCCCCCATTGTAGAAATCTCCTGCATGCGGCCATCCAGTCAAGAGCCAGTATTAAGTCTGGTGCCCAAGTGATTCCCCCCAAGCTCAGTGTGCAATTCTGGGTTCTCATCATGCTGCAACACAGGGGGGATTGTGATGCTCAGCCATCTCTCTCAACTCTGCACCGATAAATGACATCGGGGACTTAACTGTGTCTCAGTACTGGGAGGCCCCGTTTCCGGGTACACCACACACAGCCAGTTGAGGCAACGGTCGCCGTGGGCGACACCACATATAAAAAGCACGGCTGTAGCCACATACACAGTTATTACTTTTATTTAACCAATCTGACTACAAACCACAACAAAAATAACTGACTTTGATTTTAGTTGCGCTGGCTTCAGGTAATCATCAGCTGCCAGTTGCAACACATCTGGCCTCAGCTCCTTTTTATATTGCAAGCACCGTCGGATGAAATTCTGAGAAGAGAAATCAATCAAACACAAAATTACCAATCATTAACATGATAGAAAACGGTATTTATGTCAGTCTGAGACTGGAACGACACAAACTGGCATAGGTCATTTAGGTAAAAGCCTTTCCTCAGTGACTACAAAATACAATAGACACAGCAAAAGTAAACAAACAAAAAAGCTATATAACAGCTCATAATACATACTCATGAATCACATTAATATATAGTGGTATCTTCTTTAGGTCCACATGAACATAGCATTTAGAATATCTCAAACAAATAGTGACAGAAGAGAAAGTGATCGGTGTCATCAGCCCAGATGTGTTGATTGTCATCCACACAATTCTTTCTTTCATTCATAAACATCTTTTCAGACCACAACAGCAAATTTTAGGGTAGCCAGTTTTGGGGTAAATGATGTAATCATCCTTATTCATTCATTACCCTTTAGCTTCCCGTGGAGCACAGCCTTTAAGTAATTCAGGCCAAGTATTCCTGTCATGTGACATCTGATCAAGGTCTTCCCATGTCATTTTTATCACTCTTAAGTCTGCCTCAAATTCTCTTCTCCATGCTTTTTTATGTCTCTGTCTTTCTTATCTTGGGGTATGACTGGCCTGTAATGCTATGAATTGATTTCCTCATTTACTGTCCCATCCAATGACATCTGTTCCTCTCATTTTGTTCCAACTGTATTTGTCTGGTTTTTTCACAATAGTGATCTTGTTAAACTGCTTCATTTCTATTCTGCGCAAGTACCTGTTTATGACAGTCTGTAGCTTTCTTGTTGTTATTTTTGTAGTTCTCCATGTTTCATAGCCATACAATCAAACAGCCTTGACCTGTGAGTTGAAATTCTTATTTTTTGTATGGGACTTGATTTTTGTTGACTTCCATATATATCCAATGCAATGAAGCCTCTTCTTGCCTTCTGTATTCTTACTTCAACACCAATGTCTGTCTTACTTTGCCTATGTTGCTGCTAAGATACAGGATTGAGTTCACTCCTAGTTGGCATGTATCTCCATGTGCAATCTGGTGATCATTTACATTTTTTCTCATAATTTTGGTCTTTACTATGTATTTTCAGCTGTGACTTATCAAGTATTCTCATTACGTCTTTTTTTTTTTTTTTTCGTACGCCCGCTAATACTCGAGGCAAAATCTCAGGTTATTATTAATATTTTAACCTGACATTGATTTTACGTGAGTATCCCTTTGTTTCTTGTACAGAGACAGGTGTCCCTCGCCATTCAGGCAAATACTCTCCGATTTCGGAGGTACCCATTAGAGCTGGGTCGGCTCAGGAGCCGTCAGTCCCTGGTTGACGACACTCCTTCAAATGTTCTCGCCAGGTCTCGAGTTAATCCAGTCCAAATCCCGGTCAACGAAAAATCCTCAAATGCCGTCGCCCAGGTTTGATCCTGTATCACCTGGTCGCCAGAGCGGTGTTGTAACCACTACGCTAGCGCAGCCCCCTCATTACGTCTTGCATTTGGTTACAGATACGAGACAGAAGAAGCTGCTGGTCACTGGCAAAATCTAGAACGTCCATCGAATTCCATTTTTGTTGGTGATGTTTTTTCATAATGTAGTCTATAACCTGTAAGAAAAGAAATGCTGACAACAGGCATTCCTGGAACACTTCAGTTCGTATCTGAAAGGGCTCTTTAAGTCGTCTTTAATGAAGAATTCTAATATCAAGTCTTGGATGTGTTTTCTTTATTAACGAACTTTATTTTTTTTAAAAAGGGGTGTGTGTGTGTGTAAGAAAGACTCCAAAATGCCTCATCAGTTTCCAGACTGATTTACCTGTCTAACCTGTCAAATTTCTTTCCAAAGTCCACTAATCAGACGTCTAATTCCAAGCTGTTCAGCTATTATGCAGAGTGTGGCTATCTAGTGTGTACAGGAACTGTTTTGTCATAAACCTGCTTGTTCATCTCTTAACTGTCTATCATCATCATCATTTCCCTTCTCGCTCCCTATAGTGCATGCAACCATCAGCTGGTCTTCTTGCAGAAAGCCTGCACTAAAGCATTCATGTTCTTGTGCTGCAGTTGTTGTTTCTGTAGCAAATT
Source organism: Oreohelix idahoensis (assembly GCA_024509875.1). NCBI lineage: Eukaryota > Metazoa > Mollusca > Gastropoda > Stylommatophora > Oreohelicidae > Oreohelix > Oreohelix idahoensis. Next base: position 129,362 of record JAMPIV010021832.1, on the reverse strand, counting down.
GTTGTTACATGATGAAGTTGCCAGCCTCATCTACAACCTGATAATGGCTGCCTCTTAACTCTTAGTATACGAGCGGCCTTCTAGAAAGGCCGACGATCGATCCCCGTTTTACGGCCGGCCTTTCTAAAAGGCCGAGACGGTTTCCGTGTCAATAGCGAAAATGTATAGGTGAATGCATGTTTAAAACCAGTGAACAATTTAGTTAAGTGCATGATATAGGGGTTTCATTTCTTCACATTTTGATATATAACACTTTATGTTATCTTTATAAATAAATTATTTATTGCAAAATCTGTAAAGGTAGTCATGAAAGGCCACTCGTAAAAACATGGTTTTTGATCTGGTATACTAAGAGTTAATGGAAGCAGTAGAGCCATTCTTTATTAGTCTCCCTAGAGATCCCTGGGAACTACAAGATGGCCACTTTTAATCTTACAAGGATATTCCTGTTTAATATTTTCCTGTAATTTGTGCACTCTTGCAAATTACCCTTCCTTAGCAACTTGACCAGATATCTTTCTCAGCTGTCTGCTGATATTTCTTCTCTCCCACAGCAATTGTATACTTGTAGATGTTTAGACAGATTACCTCTGCTAGAATGTCATCTGGGCCAGCAGCTTTTCCATCTCTTAGAACCTGAATGGTTTTCTTTATTTGGTTTTTCACAGTTTGCTTGTAACAATCAATGCTGGCTTATATCTGGCAGATGTTGTGCAGCTGGTCTATTTAGAAGTTCCCCAAAAATGGTCCCTCCTCATTTGCTCCCTTATGTAGCTAAGCACTTTTCCATTCTTGTCCTTGATAAAGTAATTTCACTGTGTGAATTTCTTTGTTAGCTGCCTGAGTTACCTCTCCAAATCATCCAAGACATAATGCACGACCAGTTTTGACAGTTAGCTTCTCTTGCTGACTGCAATAAAATTATGCATGCATACTGTCTCAATCTCATTCATCCTGCAATGGTATTAACTGCAGTGGTGGCACTTAATAAAGCAGTGAAAAAAACAGATCGGAGTAGAATTAAGATGTGACTTCCTTATTAATGTCATAATAAACAAAATACCTTTTACACACGAGAACTAGATGTACAAAGTTAATGGTCTGACCTTTGCCTCCTGAGTTACTGGGGGTTTTGATGCAAACTCCACTTCTGTAGCTTTTAATATTGTGTTCTCTTCTAAAATCGCAGCCTGAGACAGATTGTGCCCAAATGGCTGAAAGATTTTTTTTTAAAAAAAATTCTCATTTTCAAAACAAACATATGGAGTAAGACAGACTTTTAAAGTGTGGCTCAGGTGGAAAAAATACCAACACATACAAAAATAAATGTTAATAAACAATCCCTTTGCAAATATAGAAGTAAATAGTACAGAAATTTACAATTATTTTGATCAGTAATATGTATTATACAAACTTTCCATATCTACATTCATAATAATAATCTATATAAACATACCTTACACATGAATGCCAAATGTCTATGTAACCGCACATAAACTAGCCATGCATATAATACAATCTATGTAACCATACCTAACACTTCCATGCTGATGGAGCCACACCTCACTCATCCATGCTGATAATATAGTCTGTGAAGCCACACCTCACAATTCCATGCTGATAATATAGTCTGTGTAGTCACACCTCACACATTGTTTTTGTTATTGTTGTTCAGAATCGACATCACTGCACTCCAGGCAAACCCATAGGTGCTCAGTCTCCCTCAGCAAATGTCGAAGGGTATGAATGCTAACAGTTATACATACGCCGGATGCATTGTCTCATACGTTCATTCCTACCAGTCCCACGCCTAATGCCAAACTCTAGCAATCTCAGCCGTGATGCTTCATCGATTGCAGTGTCATTCTCTAACTGGCGATCATTAATTGTCTTCAGTATCTCTCCCTTATCCATATCCAATGCACCCACTACAGGTGCTCTTGAAGCTAGTCTATCAGCTCTTTCATTGCCACGTACACCTGCATGACCAGGACAGTAGATCCACACCAGTTCCTGAAGATTTGAGGCTGCTATGGAAGTTTTCCTTTCACGCTGTAGCCATCCATTTTGGATCTTCCGAAGCATGGACTGAGAGTCTGACACAATAACTGCTCGTCAGTGAAGTTTCAGACAAACACCTTAAAGCAGCAGTAGCTGCATCTACCTCCATTCTCATGCTGGAGGTTGTTGTCATGTAGGCCCAGATATATTCAGCGACGATCATGCCCTTAATTCTAGCTGAGAAGCTCCATCCTGATTTCCCACCATGGGCTACAGACATCAGTGTACACAACGGCATCATTATTCCCAACATTTTCATTTATCAGTTGCTCAATTTCCAGTTCTGCTTTTCCACTGACCCAAGCTCTGCATTCTCTGCCAAGGCTGATGATGACCTGTTGGTGGGTCACCAAGTTCTCACTAGACCTACTCCACTCCTCTCCCTTGAATATGTTTTCAACTGTGGTCACCTGATGAATAGTTGACTCACCCTGCGCCATCCATGACATCCCCCTCTTTATTCGTACTCCCTTGATGTTCACTATGTTCATGTGTAGGGGATGACTTTTATCAGTGGTTACTCACATATAGGCTTTTACCTGAACCATCGCATATCTGGATTCAATAGACAGCAAGCCAAGCATAAACCGCATCATCACAATGGGGGTATCTCGCGCACAGCCCAAGACTAAACGCATCCCTTCATTTTGAATGCGTTGCAGTCATTCACACTGCGATACTGACAGCATGAGTATTCCCTCACAACACATCCATGCTGATAATATAGTATGTGAATCCACACCTCACACATCCATGCCGACAATATAGTCTGAGTAACCGCATCCATGCAGATGTCTGTGGAGCCAGATCTCACTCATCCATACTGATAATATAGTCTGTGGAGCCACACCTCACTCATCCATGCTGATAATATAGTCTGTGGAGCCACATCTCACTCATCCATGCAGATGTCTGTGGAGCCAGATCTCGCACATCCATGCAGATTAATATAGTCTGTGGAGCCAATATACCAGTCTATCCTACAATGCTTTGAAACAGACTGATAAAATAGCCTTCTACTTCCTGGCAGGTCTGCACCCTGTAAAGCAAAAGCCTGGCCTTTATACTTTCTGTTCTCCTCTCTATGCGTTGAGTCTACCTCTATTTCTCCTACATTGGGGATTTCAGAAGTGTGACTGCCTTGTCATACTTAGCAAATGACTTTCTCCAGATCCCGTCATTGAATTGGTCAGGTCTCCTTCCGCGACCGCTAACTCAAAGTTGCAGAAGCCTGATCTACACTGGTGTGCAACGAAATGTGTGGGAAGTGTAACTTAGCCTCCATTTTAATGTGAAAAGCAGGAATAGCATCCGACATTTCTTTTGATGACACAAAATCCTGGTGTTTGTCATGTTCTTTTTGTAACAGGGTCTAAGGTGAGACAGTCAAAGTGAGGTAACCAGTGTTATAAAGTAGATGTAAACGAAGAGTAGAGGTAAACGAAGAGTACGAGTTATCTCTCTTATGGTTTAAAGGAAGAAATAAAAAATGAGTTATTTCCTTTAGGGTAAAAATAAAAGAGTTAAATCCCTTATGAGAGTACAAGAGAAGTGTAGAAATTTCTCGTAGTTTTAGTCACGTGGGGTAGTCAGTGGTAAAGCAAGGAACACGGGTTCTGAGGGGACTTCACAGACAGCTGTTGAACAGTTAACATCATGAAGTAAGATTTGTGAGCAGGCACAAGTGAGTTTGTCACCCAGCGTGAACATGCTGTGGGTCTGTAGTGAACAGATGTAAAACTCCAATCATCAAATACTGAAGTCAAGTAATTATTCGGAGAGAGAAGAGATTTTTTTTTGAGATAAAGTTGTGTAATGAAAATTCGTGGACATTTTCAAACAATGCCAAGGTACGTAAACTTTGAGAATTAGTTGAAACATGATTTTCAACCTTGTGTGACAAGCGTCTGATAGCATTTTCAAGTGACAATTTATACAGATGAAGTTATAAGTGAGAAGTAGAAAAGACTTGGGAAATATCTACTCCCCAGCGGTTAGGCTAGTAAAATTAACCAGGCAAAGATTAACATTTCATGCAAGATTATGAATGCAGCAACAGATAGAAGTAGAACATGATGCGACACAGATCTGAGATATAATTTTAAGGAGCTAGTAATTTCTATGACCAGTGAAAAGGTTCCAAGAGTTGAATTGATATTGTGCGATGCGACGAAGCATTGAAACAAGCAAGTGGAAGATTGAGAAGTTTGTGTACAGAAACATTTCGCGATATGTACTTTTTCTGCACATTACTGTATATATGTTGATGCATTAAACATGGAAACCAGAGCAAGCGTTTGCATCACGTCAATCACATAAATGTCAGAGTACCATGCTGTTGCTGTCATGCTGAATGAACATGTGAAGGTGTAATAAATTAGCTGTATGTTGTGAGAGGTATCAAAACAAAGGGCTAGTGATCTAACCAACCACTATGTTAGAATACCAACTTTAAGCTTATTTGTGACACCCATCAAGAGGGTCACGGCCATATTTTCTTCAGTTTCTTACCTGAGATCCTGTTGTATCCTTTTTTGTATTATAATAAGCAATCACCCTTTTACAAATGTTCATAACTTCCTGGATATTGTCCTTTTTATTTTTTACATCACTCAGGACATTAGCAATAGGAAGATAAAAAATGTCAAAGTTTTCCCACAGTTTGGAATCAGGAGGCGAATTTGTTCTCATTTGTGCAAGATATGTTTTGTCGAAAAATGTGCCTATTCTTCACTGAAGTGAATACCGTTGGCCAAATTTCACCTCTCTAGGATTACATGTTGAATATTTTCCAGGCATTGATAATAGAAGCATTATTTCTCTATGATTTGTGCACTCCAGTAAATCTCCCTTCCTTGGCAACTAGAAAAGACCTTCACCATTCCAGTCTGCTGATATAAGAACCTTATAAAAAAATGACCAGATGACCTTCCGTCCATTCTGCTGACATAACTTATCACAACCTGACAGATGAACTTCCTTCCAGTCTGCTGAAATAATCACCTATCTCAGCATAACTTATCAATCTGCTCCTCCAACAGTTCAACCTCAGACATCTTGAGGAAGAAAACAACATAACATGTAAGTAACTCCCTTTGTTCTCACTCACCTTTTTACCATACAAGCACTGATAAAAGATGATGCCCACTGACCAAACATCAACTTTGGAAGAAATCTTTGGCGGTGTTTTCCCCACCACAAAACACTCAGGTGGCAAGTACCTGAAAATGTGGTCACAAAGACAATAACAATTGTACATGGTTTCTCAGTCAGTTGTAATTTTTTGAATACAAAAAGAAGGCATCCAATACCATAATTCCCGCAGTAAGTACGTCGGTCGGTCACATCATGCACACCGTCATTTGCGCACTTTTCTATTTTCGAGAGAGTACATTAACTTTAAACCACAGCTAAGTGGTGCAACTGTGGTTGAAAGTTAGACAATAATTGTATTGTTTCCCTTATATGTACTCTCCTGAAAATAGAAAAGTGCGCAAATGACGGTGTGCATGAACAGTTTCATTATGGAAAGAAGCCAACAACACAAGTGATAAACAGTACATGAACTGGAGACAGGAAGGTGCAGAGATGCAGATTAAATCAACAGACAATCAAGATACTCTTCTGTCCAGTTTCATTCGGGAAACGGATTTAACTCATCATTTTCTTAAAAATAACCTTAAAATGTAAGTTTTTGATTGTTTCTTCAAGACAAAATTTTAATTTAAAGTATTGCAGACTTATTATTATGGATCAAAATGATAAGATGGCTGCAATTAAAAACCTATCAATTTTGACGGGTTGTTGCTAGTTTTACATAATTTCATTTGCAAACAAATTCATCTTGCTCAATTCATTGCAAAGACAATTTCATTACACTCAATTCATCACAAGAATAACTTCAATGTGCTCTATTCCATCGCAAGCCAAATTCATGACAAATCATATTCATCATGTGCCAAATTCATTGCATGTAAAATTTCTTTGCATCATTATCAATATTTTCCTTTTTGTTTCTAATGGAGCATGCAGCCACCATCTCCTGTCTATTCTTTAATTTCATGCATATGTTTATGTTTTTTTTGGGGGGGTTTATTAGCCATCTAGACTGTAATGCTAGGACAAGATGCAATGTAACTGTAAATTTGTGCACAAATATGATGGCTTGTTTGGACCTGGTGATATACATTTTATTTTATTTTATAATGTCTCTTACTTACCTCTCGCTTTCATTCCTTTACCTGAAGAAGGCCTTGCGGCCACAACGTTAGGCAAGTTTCTTTTGCCTTCTGTCCTTGTAAGACACATTTCCTTTTTCAATATTATTTTGTTTTATAAACATACCGTAAATTTCCCATATTAAACAGTGTTTTCTTATAAAAAACTAACCTAAACACAAATTATATATATTTATTCAAGGAAAGTGATTTAGATGGATTCACTTTTAACAATATTAAAAATTACCCAATGCTAATCAACTGTTTGCCTTTCATTATACAATTTTTTTATGCATTCTCAGATGATAGGAAACTCTTTACAGAGCAATACAACAGGAAGCAATCTGATCATCAGAAGAAGTCCCCCGTCCAACAAGTGTTTCGGCCCTATATACTCCGTTACACTCTAAGGGGGGCAGGCCTACTTGGGTCATGACTCCCAAGCGTCTCAGCCTCCTGTTGTCTTGTATCGAAAAATGAACCCATTTCACTTATGGTAGCAACTTTAATCCACAACTCCGCCAGCCGTGGAGGCAATTGTGAAAGTAACAAAGAGAAGACAAATTATTCCGTTCGCTCCGTAGCACATCACAACTATGGACACACACTGAGTCACCTGCGCGAAGCTGACGAGACTTGACACTGCGCGCTCGCCACTGAAATTCTTCCTGACACCCCTTATTGTATACATCGCCTGTCGCCTCTCAGCCACAGCCCTTTCACTAGTACGCCTAAAAACTCAGCGTATTGTGGACTTAGAAAAATTCCTGGTGTTTTCTGTACCGCAGCGTTTATTGTCAAGATATCCATTGCCCATTGCGGTTGTTCCACAGCCAGCCTGATGCCTTTTCGGCAGTTTCACAAAGCCTCTTCAGTGCCCTTGTTCTCGACTGTCCCCTCAGCCCCAACAGTTTCAATAGATCATACACTGATGCAGCCACAAGCCCTCTTGCGCCCACTTCAACAGCCATGACCCTTGCAGTGAACCCATCGTGTCTCAGATCCGCGGCCAGATCACTATACTTGGCCACATTGAACGAATGTTGCTCGTCTAATCTGGATTCAAATGGCACGGTCAGTTCAATCAGTATGACCTGAAGCGTTGCTGAAGAATGAAGCACTATATCCGGCCGTCTCCGCGATTTTCTGATACACTCTGGATATGCCCCTCGTCCAGGTAGGTCTACCGCCATCACCCAGTCGTTTGCACAGTCAAGAAGAGATGGTAAACTGCTACCAGGTTTACTCGGTTTGGGGTGTGCTGACTTTCCTGCCCTCAGAAAGTATGTATTTGCGGTGCTCGGCCCGGGTTTGCTATTTGCCTTCATCCTTGCCAGATCTACTGTCGCAGCAAGCTCATTTAGCACTTTGTTATGGCGCCAAGTGTATCGCCCTTGCCCTAATGACACCTTACACGCTGAGAGCACGTGTTCAAGTGTCTGCCTCCCCTGGCACAGGGGGCACTGCTCATCATCCGACTTTCCCCATTTCACAAGGTTGGTGGCCGACGGCAGCAGGTCATACATTGATCTAACAACAAAGCTGAGCCTAAGAGGTGCCATATGCCATATATCATTCCATGTCAAGGACCTCTGCAGGGCTCCTTCCCATGTAGTCCATTGGCCTTGTTGGACCTGCTGCACTGATTTTTGCAACCTCTTATCAATGTCAGCTCCTCGTATCTCCTGAACTACCATGTCTCTGTGCTCCCTGCTTGATGCCTTGGACCACCAGCGGATGTCTCCATGACCAAATCCCCGTCTATTCGTTTGTGTGTATCCGATTACCTCCCTCAGTTTGAGTGACTCTTGGGCAGCATCAACAGCTTCTTCCACTCTCCACTTCCTTCCCGTTTTCAGTGTGGGCTGAATGGACTTAACCACGTCATCAGCTGACTCGCATAGCATCATTGCAAGCCTTGCCTTTCCAACTTTGTACTCTTCAACAACTGACTTGAAAGGAAGCAGAAGTTTTGACCTTTTGCAGTACAGTGCTACATCTGACAGACCTGGTGGTACCCCTAGCCACTTTCTCATGAACTTGTTGACCTTCTGCTCTATAGCTTCCACTGTACTTGTGCTTATTTCATATATAAATACAACTAAACAAGAGCCATAAAATCTCAACCAACAGGCAAAACCCATGGCTTATAGTCATAAATTTTCATCTTTTAAAACCAAGCAAAGCAAGAAAAACAGAAAACAAACCAACCAGTATGTACCAGCTCCCTGCGATGTGAGATCCATGCCTGTCTCTGGGTGAAAATTGCTTTCATCCATGACTTTACTCAACCCAAAGTCTGTAATCTTGATCTCACCGCTGACAGAACCACTGCCCAGCAATATATTACCTGGGACATACAGAAAAGTAAATCATCATTATCACGATGTCCAGTAATATGCCATTTCTGGTGCATAGAAATTTGTTTTATGTATAATTCAGTTTGACAAGTGACAGCGGAACAAGAGATGAAAAAGAAGATGTTGGTGATAGATAGGACACACACTGAGGAAACCTACTGATAGTATTACATGGCAGTCCTTGTTCTAGAATTCCCATACTAAGAGAGGTAGACTGAAGTTCACACGGAGGAGAGAACTGCAGAAAGACATCAAAGGAATGAGGAAGACCTTTGAGCTGATGGCATGACACAGGAAAACTTGGCATACTTTTGCTGAAGGCCTATACTCTGTGGGAAGCCGAAAGGATGAAGATAACTCAGTTCAATTTCTACACAGAGTTATCCTGTTACCACTAGAAATGGAATTCAGTGAAATCTGTCAAAACAGCTCGGTGATGTTGATCTTGCTCTTCCATATCATTATCACAGCCAGATAGTCCTGTGTAGTTCCAGGGTTCTCTGATCAGACAAAGGAAGAACAGAACTACTGCTCCCTCAGTCAATGTCGTACAAGGTGACTTACATGAGGTTGTGCATGAGGCTGGCACATTAACATATTGCTGCAGACACAACTGCTGCTAGACAAGAGCCTAGGAATGCTTGGTCAAGGTTTTCTGCAAGGGGGCCAGCTACAATGGTGGCTCCATGCAAATTCTTAACAGCATTAGGAAATTCCAGTCAAAGTGCTCTAGACATTCTATATGTGGTCAATAAATCTTCACATCAAATTTATTGTTGGAAACTCCAGTTTTAAAAGTGGCTTTTTGTCATAGTTGGTATCTTACTCTAAGTTGCTGTCAAATAATAACATTGTACTATAATTACAACAGAAGATATGACGGTCTAAAAATTTGGAAAAAGTAATTTATTTTTCAAGTTTTAATATGTCATCGTTACACAATGACATTAACAGTATGGATAAATTGTACTCAATTTATTCATTAATACAGAATAGGCATGTTATAGAAAATGGACGTTTCCATTATAAATTTCAACTGTGCACTTAATGTTTCTAATACTGCATGCTCGTCTTTCAATCTTAGATACTTTTGAATGTACAAATTCTTCATCTTGTTCTCCTCGCATGTCCATTCCAAAGCCATGAGTTCTGATCCAGCTTGTGCAGTGTTTTTCTAATATATGCTATTTAGGAATTGTCTTATTGGGGAACAGCTTTCTGAACAAAATCATGTATGTCTGTATTGATGCTTGTATTAATGAGGTAGATTCTTGACATACAGATTTGCTGTGTGAGATATTGTTGTGTAATTTCTCAAAAGCTTCATTGAACTGTTCTCTAGCTATAAAAGCTATGTCCATGATATCTTTATTGTTTGTAAGCATCAGTGTTCATCTAATGATAGCTTTTGTGAGATCTTTATAAACTTTTGATGATAGATATTTGTGGCAGGGATTCCCTTCACATGATCTGCTAAGACAAAACTGTGGTATGATTTTGTGTTTGGCTAGTACCTTGTCCAAGTGTGAACAAACTGAACCAGACCTGGCACACAGACCCGCAAACTGGAGTTGGGCCATTCTATCTTGCGCATTTGCAAGCTTAACTTCAAAGCTAACTTTCTCCTCCTCACCTTCACAAAGTTGAATAGATGTCTGGAAAAATTCAGTGTTGGCTTCTAATTCTTCTGCATTTTTCCAGTTGCTACCAAATCTCTTAAATTTTTTAACAGTACTAGTTTTGGTGAGTATATCTGGCAAATTCTCAACGATCGTAGTGTCTATTTTATCAGCTTCCTGTTCTAGAAGTCTGTGATGTTTACAAACAATGCATAATAAAATATTAAGTTATGGAGGAGCTACATATTTAATTTCAATATCTAACATTGATTTGTGGTAACGTGTCACTTGTTTTTTATTTCCTTTTTCAAATTTCATAAATCTCTTGTAATCTCTCATCAACATGGCCAGACTTCTTTTGTTTTAAAGTTTTGTGTTGGACTGATGCCTTTAACCATCTTATTTGGCTGCAGACACCAAAGACATGGGTATGTTCTGTGAGCTCTGGACAAACCATACATTTTCATCAAAGAATCATAATTCCCGAATAAATAAACAATCATTTTTTCCCAATCCCACTCTAAATCTTTTAATGACTCTATCTGAGCTTCCACACCATTCTTAAATATTTCTAAATTATTATTTGTGTCTATGACTCTAGCCATTGCTTATAGGATGGTACTGGTTCTAGAATTTGGTTTCTCTGAATTCACTACATGCATTGTAACTTTCAAACTTCCTTTTCCATGATCACCTCCAATTTTAAGCTATACTTCATCTTCTGGTATACAATCATTCTGCCATGTTAATAAGCCCTCTCTTTTGTAGTCGCTGAGGAGCCCACAAATAAAACGGCAAATTGTTAATACTTGCCAATGGTGTCTCTAGCCTTTGTCCATCATCTCCCACAAACTCTCATTTTCACATACCCCCATTCAAGCATAATCTCTCTTGTCCATTTTCTTTCTGCCCCGTCATGCTTGTGTTTTTGTTATCTATGACCTATGAAACTGACTACGCTACATTAATGTGGTGGGCTGCAAAGATGAAATTAGGTGGAGAAAATCTTTAATTTCTCCTCAACATTTTATTATAACTTTGAATTCTCTGGGCTCCAAAGATTTTAAGATATTTAATTAGTAAATGCATCGCCCTCTGTAATATTTTCCTCAAATGATGATGTTTTATAACTGCTGTTACAATGCAAAATAATATAATAAAACGATGAAAACCCACATGGAGATAGCATTTTGCACTAACTATTTTCTAGGAAATTATTTTAGTCCTGTGCTTAGCAGGAATGCATTGAAACTGGTTTAAATTCAATACTTCTTCAGGCCAAAGTCAGCTGATATTTCCCGCCAAAGTAAACGATGTGTTTGCTCGTTATAAAAATTTATTGCCTTTGGGTCAGCAACTTTTTAGAAATTACAAACAGCCGTGAAAGATAAAGATTATTAGAATAAAAGCAGGACGTAAGACGCGTCAAAAGTGGAATGCAGTCAGCGACCCATAGCTGACTGCTTGAGTCAGGGTCAGCAAACCAGAGCTGACCAAGACCCTACTCCACCTCCAAGTGGTGGTCCTGGAAACAGGCTGCATCACTGCAGTCTGGCTGAGAGAGTAGGGATCGAAATGGGAAGGCAAACCCGGTCCTAAAAAAGGCGGTGCCAAAGTCAGATGTGTCGGGCCAAAAGGCGCAGATATCGCAGCTTTGCTGTAAACAGCGACACAATGCAACCAATGTCCTTTTCAGGACGAGCGCAGAAGAAGAAGAATAAAAGTGACAAATGACAGCCAAATTGTACTTAGAGAAAAACCCTTACAAGATATGGACTCATATCTTGGCAGCAACATACACAAAGATGGAACAATGCAGAGTCATATCAAAATAAGAATACAGAAGACACGAGAGGATTCCACAGCATTTGGAAATAAAAAGAAAAAAAATAATAATCTTTAACTCAAATGTCAAGGCAGTCTTTATGTATTGCCCTGCAACATGGACAGTGACAGGATCAGACAGATGCCTTCACATACCTAGGATGCATAGTAACACCAGACGGCGGAGCGAGCAAAGACATCAACAACAGAATGAACAAAGCAAGAACAGCCTTTTTTAGTCTAAACAACATCTGGAAGTCCTCTCAGTACAGCACAAGCACAAAATTAGGATTATATCAGAGCTGTGTGCTTTCTGTGCTTCTCTATGGCGCGGAGAGATGGAGAGTTACAGAGAAGGAAATGTCGAAATTGTCCTCTTTTCACACAACATGCCTAAGAAAAATTCTCCTAATTTTTTGGTCGAATACCATCACCAACCAAGATCTGCTTACTCGGAGCAAGCAAGAGGACATGCACACCATCATAGCTGGCAGACGCTGGAGCTGGGTTGGCCATGTCCTCAGAGGAGACCCCGATGCCATCACAAGAACAGCTATGCTATGGACCCCTGAAGGAAAACGAAAGAGAGGCCGACCAAAAACAACGTGGCGGAGGACTGTGGAGGCTGAGATGCAAAGAATGAACCAGAGTTGGGGCACTGTACGAAGGATGGCCGCCGACCGAGCAAAGTGGAATCAATTTGTTGTTGACCTACAAGACGCCACCAGGCGTAATGGCCACTGACTGCTTTGACGGTCGGCGGCTAAGGATCAAAGAAGAAGAAGATGGACAGCAACAACAATGACAACATAGAACTTAGACTTTCATTAACAGGTGCTTATGCAGAAAAAAATGAATAAAGGGTATGATAACTTTGAGCTGATGGACAGAACCAGTCAAATACTAGTGGAGCGAGAGGTCAGATGCTGGAATTCGATAGGAAACTAAATTACAGCATTAATTTTTCTGGAATGCCAGAGGTAAGAGAAACACAGGAAAAATAACACATGAGGAAAGGAACTGGAGACAGACTTAAAAAAGAACAGGACAGCAGAGTTTGCTATATGTTTGAAGATTCATCCATGCTCCATGCGTACCTGAAAGGTACTGATGATGATGAAAGAAAAAAAACCATACATTACAGCTAAAATGAGGAGAAGGTATGGAAAATACAACCAAATAAAGCTAATGATAAAGATGTTTCTAGCTTACCTGGCTTGAGGTCATAATGTATCACAGGTGGTTTTATCTCATTGAGATAACGAAGGGCGCTGACCGTCTGACTAATGATGGACCGCGCTTCCTTTTCTGGAATGCTCTTGTTTTGTTTCAAATAAAAGTCAAGGTCATTTCCTTTCTGGTATTCTAACACAGTACAAAATCTGGGAAACATAAATATCAGTCCGTTATTGAGATATACATGCATCCATTACTTCCTCTGATGTAGAAGAATACACAAACTACTGCTTCTTTTCTCTGTTCGTCCCTGCCGGAGCATGGAGCCACCACTGCAGCTGGTCCCCACACAGGAAGCCTGCATTAAAGTATCCATGTGCTCTTGCTGGGGTGGTTTCTGTAACAATTTATTTGAAATGATGAGGTTGCCAGCCTCTTCTTCTTCTTCTTCCGTCCTTAGCCACCGACCGTCAAAGCAGTCAGTGGCCATTACGCCTAGTGGCGTCTTAGGGCAACAGCAGATAGGTTTTCTTTGCCATTGTTTCCCATCACGCCTATTGGCGTCTTTAGGGCAACGGCAAATCAATCCATCTGCTGTTGTTTCCGTAATCGAAGTGACTGGCAAACGGGTGATCAGCCCGTTGGTTTGCCAGCCTCTTGTACCACAGAATATTAGTCATTTCACAGTGAGTCAGTCATCCTATTCTTTCTTTGTCACCTTAGAGACTCCCTGGGCAACCAAACAGGGCACTACTCAAACTACATCACACAAACAGGGCACTACACAAACTATATCACACAAACAGGGCACTGCACAAACTACATCACACAAACAGGGCACTGCACAAACTACATCACACAAACAGGGCACTGCACAAACTACATCACACAAACAGGGCACTGCACAAACTACATCACACAAACAGGGCACTACACAAACTACATCACACAAACAGGGCACTACACAAACTACATCACACAAACAGGGCACTACACAAACTACATCACACAAACAGGGCACTACACAAACTACATCACACAAACAGGGCACTACACAAACTACATCACACAAACAGGGCACTGCACAAACTACATCACACAAACTACATCACACAAACAGGGCACTACACAAACTACATCACACAAACAGGGCACTACACAAACTACATCACACAAACAGGGCACTACACAAACTACATCACACAAACAGGGCACTGCACAAACTACATCACACAAACAGGGCACTGCACAAACTACATCACACAAACAGGGCACTGCACAAACTACATCACACAAACAGGGCACTGCACAAACTACATCACACAAACAGGGCACTACACAAACTACATCACACAAACAAGGCACTACACAAACTACATCACACAAACAGGGCACTACACAAACTACATCACACAAACAGGGCACTACACAAACTACATCACACAAACAGGGCACTACACAAACTACATCACACAAACAGGGCACTACACAAACTACATCACACAAACAGGGCACTACACAAACTACATCACACAAACATTTTTAGAAAATTGCTTTGTTACGGATTAATAATAAAACCATTCTGAATTACCACAAGATTCTTGTTGCAAAAATATTTTACTACAGTGTTCTTCAACACATCTCAGAAAACAAAAAGTGGCATGGTATTCCCATATCAGATACTGATATATGGGGAGTGAAGTGTTAGAGACTTCCCTACACCAGGTCTAAGCTGTATGAGGTTTATTAACTGTTTCCTTTTCTCACTACCTTTACCTTCCTTAACTCGCCCAGAATCATAAACAGATGGGTAGACTGCAACATGACACTACCTGGTTTAGAACTTGGTAACTTTGCCTTCAGAAACATATGCTCCAACCACTCTGCCACTAGAAGCTTGCATCTCTCTTAATTGTCCTTTCTCCACTCATTCACAACCATCTCTCATGTGACTATCATCTTTCCTTTGTCACTTCCTCTTAACCTAGCAATCATCTGATCTTTTTGTTATATGTCTTACGTCTCAGCAGAAGTATTACACCCAGGATATTGTTTAGAACAGTGCTTGCTTTATTTAAAATATTTTCTTTTATGTGGTTTGATTTTTGTACAAATGACAATTTCACCAGCACACAAACTAACATATTTTTCCAGACATAACTATCATAAAATGTACTTACGAATTGTTATCTATTTCGAACACATCAAAAAGTTTCACAATGCGTGGATGGTCCAGTGACTTGTGAATGTTGTACTCCCGAAGTGCGTGCCTGCAGATAGGTAATGGTGTTACAAAGTTAATAGCTCTTCAGAACAATGGTGTTAATGCCTGTATAGTAACAGCAACAATCTTCTTTGTCCTATCACGTATGTGAAAATCAATGGATGAAGTACTAAAAACATCAAAGGAATCAGAAATTGATGGGTCTGCATTTCCAATCTTAACCATCTGAAAATAAAGTTCATTCATTGTATTTCTGATGGAAAGAACAAGAAAAATACTTGTGGGAAAAGATACAAGAAGATGACTCTGGTATTGGATGTAACACACAAGATGACTCTGGTATTGGATGTAACACACAAGAAAAATACTAGTGGGAAGATGACTCTGGTATTGGATGGAGAAAACCAGCTGATAGCCTTACAGGGTAGTCCTTGCTTTGGAATCCCCATGGTAAGAGAAATACAGCGAGACTAAAAAAACACACACACAAAAGAGAGCTGAAGGCAGCCATACAAAGAATAAAGAAGACATGGAAAGACCTTGAAAGGATGGCACAGGACATAAAGGCTTGGAGGGTGGTCGCTGAAGCCCACGTGCTCCATAGAATGCTTACTGGTAATGAATTGAATGATATTGTATAGTAGCTGCATTCTACTACTTTCTCCATGTATGTCTGCATGAATGTATATAGTATAAACAGATCACAGGAAACAGAAAAAGTTGGGTCTGTGAGAATGAATGGATAAAGTATAAACAGATCACAGGAAACAGAAAAAGTTGGGTCTGTGAGAATGAATTGATTAAGTATAAATGGACCACAAGAAATAGAAAAAGCAGAGTCTGCATGTCAAATTCAAAACATCTGAAAATAAAGATCATTCATTCATTTCCTCTATTTTTTTTGCTGGAGATGCATGGACAAATCAGTGCTACTAGTCCCTAGGCAGAAGCCTGTGCCAAACTACTTCACATATTCCTGCTGTGGTGGTTTCCATTGCACTTTGTTTGACATGATCACGTTACCAGCCTAATGCTCAGTGTCACTGCATTTTCCTCTTACGACACAACATACCTGGTGGAGACAGCAGTCTTATTTAACTTTTTTCTCCTCATTAATAATATGATTATACATACTTGATATAATTAGCTTTCTTGTCCTCCTTCCACTCTCTATTGAGCTGGTGAATTTTACAAGCCACATACCGCTGCTCCTTCAAATCAAAACCCTAAAAAAATAAGAAAAAAGAAATTAATCTCTTTGTAAATATCAAAATATTTCACAGTCACAAGACTGTAAAAATAACATACAAATTCTACAAACCTAGGAATATTAAACAAAATGATACTTGATAATATCCAATACTTCACTCAAATGATAACATCATCCCCAGTTTTTGTTAATCATGGTTTGTCTACTTGGTCTCCTCCTGACAAAACACACAGTTCCATATCTAGTTACAAAGAAAACAGAAATTCCACAGCAGATACTACACTACATGAGTAAGATCTAAATTTCAGCTTTATGAAGCAGGGTGGCCAAATCCGTGTGATGCTGACTTCTTTCCATGCCAGGAGGTCAAACTGTCCAATATCTTCTCTTTCTGCCGTCATCTATCTCTTTTCCCTTCAATTGTTCCTGTCATCACGATATATTATGGTTCTCTTCTTCTCATTACATGCCCAAATAAAGCTGAATGCTGCCTTCTAATATGACTATGAAAATTCCTGTTACGCACTCTGACCTCTTTTAAAACATCCTCACAATGGCATTCTTAACATTCTTTTGTAAAACCAAATCTCTGTTGCTTCCAGTTCTTTTCCTACTTATTGACTAATTGTCCATGACTCACTTCCATGCCAAAGGCTTGGCTCTATGTAACACTGAAGAACTCTCTTTCATACTCCCATTGACAAACAGTTGTATAATAAAATACTATTCATTTTAAGGAACGCTGCTTTTGCCTGGGCTATTCTACTCTTCACTTCTCAGATGCATCTTCCATCAGATGTAATCAACGTGCCTCAGTATTTGAATCTACTGGTGAGTTTTAAAACTTCCATTTTCTTTGATAGATGAATCTTACACAACAGCACCCTCTATTTTCTGCTTATATTAAAAACAGGTAATACATTAAAACAACAACGTAACAGCACCCTCAATTTTCTATCTATTGATGGAATATGTATTGTTATTTCAAACAACAACAGCAGAGCTCAAAACTTACCTTATGAACTTCACTGAAGCCTCCTTTACCAAGTAAACACAGTAAGAGATAGCGATCATTTAACGTCGGATGATCTTTAAATCTGAAAGAAGATAAAAATGTCCCTGCTAAAACTAATCCCACCCGTGTTACCGGGGCCCGAAAGGGGAGCAAAGAATAGTAGCACTGTACCCTAACCATGCATGTCGTAAAAAGCGATTAAGGAGGGTAGGGCATGGGGCTGGTTACCACATCCCGTAAAATACTTTTTACCAAAAAAAACGTATACAAATATGGACAAGTCAAATACAGAATATAAATCAGCTCAGCCACCCAAGACAGAATAAGGTCCTCTGGAAAGGAGGTGCATGAAGCAACCCAGAGAAAGCCAAAAGGAGTCTGGGTTGCCGACTAACCTTTTTTCGTCTAGGAAAATCTCCAGGATTGGCACCTGGAATGTTCGCATTGTATGTGAACAAGGGAAAACTGCACAGGTAGCAGCAGAAATGTAAATTACAGGATTTATATCCTGGGTCTCTGTGAGACACGGTGGAAGGGCATAGAGAGGAGGAGATTGATCACAGGAGAAATGGTGTTGTCCTCAGGACATGAGGAGGAAAGAGCCCACCACGGTGAAGGGGTGGCTCTAATGCTGTCTAGGGAAGCACAGAAGGCACTTATAGAATGGGAAGCAATGGGACCCCGAATTATAACATCAAGGTTTAGTTCAGCCAAAAAGAAAGTAAATATAAACATCACCCAATGTTATGCACCAACAAATGATAAAGGAGAATCTGAGAAAGAAGACTTTCACACCAGACTACAAAATGTCTTGGACAATAAGAAAAGAAAGGACATCACAATTTTGATGGGGGGACCTAAACGCAAAAATAGGAACAGACAACACCAGCTTTGAAGAAACCATGGGAAAGCATGGATTAGGTATGATGAACAAGAATGGGGAACTATTAGCTAACTTATGTGCTTCAAATCAACTAGCTATAGGAGGAAGCATATTTCCACATAAAAAAATACATAAAGCAATATGGATATCACCTGACCACAGAACTGAGAATCAGATTGATCACATATGCATAAGTAAGAAGTTTAGGTCATCACTGCATGATGTAAAAGTATGTAGAGGAGATGTGGTATCAGACCACCATCTTCTGTTAACTAAAACAAAATTAAAACTCAAGAAATTTACAACAGTATATAGCTATAAGTATAATGTGGGACATCTAAGAAATCAGGAAATAAGAGAAAAATATTCAATCACAGTATCCAACAAATACCAAGTACTCTAACAGCTGGAAAATGAAGCAGATACGGAAGACCACTGGCGACAAGTAAAAAATATATGGAACGAGACATGTGAAGAAGTACTGAGAAAAAGAGAACATCAGCACAAAGCATGGATAACAACAGAAACCATTAGCAAGATAGCAGACAGGAAAAACAAGAAAGCAGATTTAAACAGAAGCAAAACCAGAAGCTCCAAAGCCAAGGCTCATGAAGTGTACATAGAAGCAAACAAAGAAGTAAGAAGAAACATCAAAAGAGACAAGAGGAAGTATATTGAAGAGTTGGCAGGGGAAGCAGAGGAAGCTGCGGCCAAAAGAAATATGAGGGACCTGTACAATACAAAGAAGCTAACAAAGAAATATAAGCAAGCAAATGGCCTCATAAAAGATAAGAATGGAAAATTGCTTAGTAATATACAAGAACAAATGAAGAGATGGACAGAACATTTTGAGGAACTTCTCAATAGACCTGCTCCAACTAATCCCCCCAGACATCCAGCCAGCATAAGAGGAGATACAAATCAGCTGTCAACGACCTAGTAGAGAAGAAACAAAGAAAAGCCATAAAGCTTCTGAAAGATGGAAAAGCAACTGGTCCAGATGGCATTCCAGTAGAGGCCATCAAAGCAGATATTGATACCTCTACAGAGATATTATACAAACTACTTGGCACAGTCTGGGAGAGAATGGAAGGAAGGTTATCTGGTTAAGTTGCCTAAGAAGGGAAATTTACAAGAGTGCACAAATTATAGAGGAATAATGTTACTATCAGTGCCAGGAAAAGTATTAAACAGAATCATCCTTGAGAGATTAAAAGAGTCCATAGAAGCAACTGAGAGAGGAACAAGCAGGTTTTCGACAAAACAGATCCTGTACAAACCAGATAGCTACATTGAGAATAATAGCTGAACAAAGTCTGGAATGGAATTCACCGCTGTACATCGGATTCGTGAACTATGAAAAGGCATTTGACAGCGTAGACAGAGAATCACTTTGGAAATTGATGAGGCATTATGGAGTTCCCATGAAGATCATTAACTTAACTCTTTAAGTCCCAATCGACTTTAAAAAGCCTTTAGTATATGTGCCTCTGTTTGAGACTGTTTCTAATTATAACTACCCACAAAGTCATTTCTGACTGCAAGTACATTCTTTTAAATACCGCACGTTTTTAAGAGTGAACGTGTTTCTGTTTTGAGATATTTATTTTAGATTTTTAAAGCGATTTTTGTAAGCGCATATCCTCCATTTTACCTTGAATAACTAATCATTTTTTTAAAGTGCATATCCTCCATTTTACCTTGAATAACTAATCATTTTTTTTAAGTGCATATCCTCCATTTTACCTTGAATAACTAATCATTTTTCAATGAAAACTTTTATACTTGTAGCACAAGAGTAAAGTACATCCAATTACCTTCAGTTTCATATACAACAACAAAGTTATTTATGCATATGAACATTTTAAAAAATTATTTCCAAACAACAACAATAAAAACGCACTGGGGTGGCCATTTTTGCTTGGGCCAAACCCACTTATTTGCTTGGGACTGAAAGAGTTAATAAGGAAGACATATGAAGACATGACATGCAGAGTTCTTCATGAAGGACAACTTATAGAACCGTTTAGGATTAGAATGGGAGTGAGACAGGGATGCCTCTTGTCTCAATTTATTTTCTTACTAGCAATAGATTGGGTTATGAAAACACTGACATCACACAACAGAAATGGAATCCAGTGGAATCTAACTAAACAGATTGATGATCTAGATTTTGCAGATGACTTGGTTCTTCTGTCCCATAACCATAAAATGAGGCACAAGAAAATGAAAATTCTCGATGAGAGGTCACAACAAGTGGGCCTGAAAATACACAGGGAAAAAACAAAGATTATCAGAATAAATGCAAGAAATGATAACAAGGTTGAACGTGAAGAAACACCACTAAAGGATGTAGAATCGTACACATATCTTGGCTTTAATATAGACAAAGTTGGATGGACAGACAATGATATCAAAATAAGAATACAAAAAGCAAGAGGAGCTTTCATTGCATTGGGAAACATGGAAACATATGAAGAACAAGAGAAATCAAAGTCCAACACGAAAATAAGAATCTTTAACTCAAATGTCAAGTCAGTCAAATTGTATGGCTCTGAGAATGGAAAGCAACAAAAACAACAACCAAAAAGCTACATAAATGGGTGCTTGCCTAGAATAGAAGGACTGAAATGGTATGACAAAGTCACAAATGTGGAATTGATGACAAGAACCAGACAAGTGCCAGTGGAACAAGAGTTGAGAAGAAGATGCTGGCGATGGATAGGACACACATTGAGGAAACTTGTTGATAGCATTACAAGGCAGTCCTTGTTCTGGAATCCACAGAGAACGAGAGGCAGAGGTAGACCAAAAAACTTTCATGTTAGCTCTCTGGGATTTACCAGAGACAACAATGTTTTCTACTTGCAGCTCGTATCACTGTTATTTATTTGTATCTATTTAATTTAGTTCTCACGATGACCTCATAAATGGTTAGAGTAATTAAAAGTTCTGTGTCCTAAACACATCCTTTAAAGAATCAAATGAAAAATTAAAACCATGCTAATGGAACCATAAAATCAATAGTGCAACATTTAATGCAGTCTCATGTATGGCAGTGTGCTTTCAATCAATGAAGCCATCAGATACTTGTACACAGACTGGCACATAAAATACACCTTGACAAAGACAAATATCACACTGTACAAGTCACTACAATGAAAAGCTGTATTATTCAACCAAGTGAACTTATTTATTGCTACCTTGAATTGTCTTCATTGTGAATGCGTTTGAGCTCTCGTATATGCAGATTCCTCTCTCTCTCCAGTTTCTCCATCTCCAACTGTAGATCAGCATCCTCTTTCTTTAAAGCGGCTGCCCTCAGCTTTAAGATTTCATCTTGCTCATAAAACTCTGCCAGTGTTAAGCTGAAGAAAACCAGAAAAGTACCTTCAGACAAGTCCACTATATAATAAAACTGCAATTATCTCTGTGGTATCATTTTTAAAAAAAAACAACAACAAAACAGTAAAACAACTATTATATTATCCAGAAAAAGAAATTGGCTATCAGAAGAAAAAAAAGCAGGTAGAGGACAAGAAACACCCACATGATTAGAGCACTGCAAAAATGCTGCAACATTTTCATTTTCTTCTCTTCAATCTTACATGTCACCCTGTTAATAAAGAATTTAATTGACAGTCGAGGGGCCTTTTGCCATTGGCTCCTCAGTTGAAGAATGATCCATGGTCTTCTGCCGGGCAGGTATAGTTACGAACAGTTTACTACCAAAACAAAACAAAAAACTATAAATACCCACTTACTCCTAAGCTACTATCCTAAAAACAAAACAGACCGAGACTGAATACATGGAATGGAAGCTAATGTAGAAATAAAGTACAAATAAAGAAATTGGAAGTAATATGATTGCAAAATCATTGGAGAAAGCACATAATGCTGGTGTTGCAAGAACTGGGAAAATAAAGTTAAATAAGAGAGAAATTAGGAAGGCTGTACACTATGGGCTGTGTTAATGAGAACACATATACTTGTGGCAAAGAAATTCAAAGGCTGGAAACAATGAAACAAAAGACCAAATGTCAACTCACTGTATTTCATAAAGCAGAATGTATGGAGAAAAGCAACAAAAACATCCATCAACTCACTATTTTTCTCCTGGCTTGAGAAAGCTGTCATGTTTAGCACTTTTGGGTACCACTGTTGGCTGTTTCCGTTTCATAAGCAGTCGCCTCTGTTTGTCAATGTCATCTTTATCTGCCGTTATTCTTTCTTGCTGCCTGTAGGAGAACAAATAAATACATCATATCCTGTTCACATCTGGCAGTTATCAATTATATTAGGTTGCTACTCTGCTATGATTTTTTTTTTTGGATGCTTATAAGAGAGTAAATACACCGTGTTCTGATTAGGGCTGCACTGAATAGTGGTTTTTACTATTCAGCCGAATGCGAATAGAGGCCTTGAACTATTCAGCCAAATACAAATAGTGAGTGAATGTTGGGCATACATAGTTGTGTTCAATAGGTCTACCGACATTTTTATTAATTATACAGCGTTACAAAAAATAGGGCAAATATCTTGAAACTATTTCATGCTACTAACTAGCTATTAATCTGTTTTTAAATTGCTGCATGAAACATGCATTGGCTTTTAAAAAAAAAAAAAAAAGTCTGCATAATGTTACAGCTGCTAATATTTTCGCCCTGCCTTTAATTTTCTGTAATTCAGTTAAGAAGTTAAGTTTAAAACGGGGATCTAATCCTGCAGAAACAATAAAAAGTTCATGATCAAACAGACCAGAAAGCCTGTGTTTCAACGCTGATATAATTTCTGTGACCGTCTTCTTGATTCCATCATCACATATGTTCTTCTGCAGATACAGCAAGATAGCTTGAATGACTGGCAAGACCACTGACAAACATGCATTTGCTCTGCTGATTTCACGAGTCAGTTGCTCAAAGGGCTTCAGTAATGTCAGAACGCGAGACACCAGATTCCACTGATTTGTTGTCAAATTCAGGCTTGTTTCTGTCATGATCACCAACTTCTACGCAGAACAATGAGATTACACGTTTCTGTTCTGCAAGACGATGTAACATGTAAAATGTTGAATTCCAACGAGTCACAACATCTTGACATAAATAGGCAATCCCAGTTCTTTTTGTATTTCATGAAGGCGGCCAGTTGCTGCAGAAAAATGTTTAAAATGCCCAACAATTCTGCGGGCAGATGTTATAAGTTCTTCTACTGATGGCTGACATAGAATGGCATCGTGAATAGCAAGCTGTAATGTATGAGATAATAATAATAATAGCCCCTTCAGTCATAACTGACCATGGGTATGCGCCCCTGAGGTGACAGCCTTCAGCTGCTTATTTTCTTGGTGCTCCTTTCGACATTTTCTCCTCTCTTCTGCTTGATGTGTGAGCCTCCTTTCACCCAATCTGAGGTGGCGCCGTAAATAGCATTGCCACTTGGTGCGATCGGCAGCTTCATCCTCCCACGTTGCTGGATTTATGTCCAGTGCCCTCATGTCTCTCTTGCACACATCCCTGAATCTCAGATGCGACCATCTTCCATGCGGCGGACATGGCCAAGCCAGCGTAGTCTGCATTGTCAAAGCAGTGTATACATGCTCTGAAGACCAGTATGTGACAACACCTCGACATATGTCACTTTATCTTTCCATGAAATGCTGAGGATGTGCTGAAGACACAGTAGATGGAAGGTATTGAGCCTTCTTTCTTGCTTAGCATAGGTTGTCCATGTCTCGCTGCCATATAGAAGTGTGCTGGTGACGCAGGCGTTATATTCCGCGGCTTTGGTGTTTGTTGTGAGTTTCCCCAAAAACGTGATGTGAGGTGGGCAAAGGTAGCTGCAGCTTTGCCAATGTAACTGTCAATTTCTGTGTCCAGTGAGAGTTTGTCATTGATGGTAGACCCCAGGTATGTGAAGTGGTGCACCACTGCCAATTCATAGTTATCGATAGTGATAATTGGTGCAGCATCCACATACTGACTAAGCACATTTGTTTTCTTTAGACTTATAGTGAGGCCAAAGTCCTTGCATGCTTGGGTGAAGCGATTCATCAAGCTCTGAAGCTCCTGTTGGCTTTGACTGACGATTGCAGCAGCATCATCAGCGAACAACAAGTATCTTATAGTGACCCTTCTAATTTTTGTTTTTGCCTTCAGCCTTGCGAGATTCAACAGACGGCCATCTGACCTAGTGTGAAGGCATATTCCTTCAGTTGCATCTCTGAAAGCATGTTTTAAGAGGGAGGCAAAGAAGATCCCGAAGAGGGTTGGTGCCAAAACGCAGCCTTGTTTAACACCACTTCGTATGTTGTCACAGATGAGAATAGTGCAGCAGTAATCATCCACTTTTGCCCCTCCCCATCTAGAGTATATTTTCTACTACATGAACGAAGGATTCACCAGTGCAATTAACACGTGGGCCATCTGGCAATTAAGCCCTATGTGAAACAGAGAGCGAAGCGCGGAGCATGGCGTAATAGATTCTTTGATCAGGGGAACACACGATATTCAGTGAGACGGACCTTGGATTGTAAAACTTTCAGGTGAAAATTGCGTAGCTGATTTTCGGCAAGGCGGAGATGATGAAAGTCAAGAGGTGGTAAAATTACCTTTGATTCAAGAAATCGAATGGCAAATTGGCTCGGGTCTGGCAGAGGTGTGACTTTCACATTAAAGAACGATAGTACGGAACATATCAATATATACCATGTCTCTCCGATAGCCATGATCAGTTGCCAGAAATCTATCTGAATTCACTAGCTCATTTTCTTAAGATTTCTCGTACAGAGTGAAAATTAATAGATTTTCGTGGAGTGTTTCAGTTTTCTGATTGTGGTAATTTATATACTAGCCTTGAAGTGATTTAGTGTGTTTAAAGTTTTCAATATATATTTCACAGAGATTTTCTGTGCTAATTAAATAACTTATAGCTAACTTTCCAGCCGTAAAGTAAATTCAATTACTCGCTACTTTTCCAGTAAGAGATGTTTTAAATTGACAAGTACATACATTAAATAACTGTCTACTGACGGCATATATTATTTACTTCTTTCCATTTTATGTAATTTTTAAAAAATGACTAGTGTTCATATCACGCGTTAACAGAATCATAGGATAAGCTAGACATGTGTGTTTTAAATCTAATTTATAACAGTGGTGAAGAGGACCTATTTTAACACGTGTTAGATATGATATTGATAATTTGGTTAAATGTATATATTCTCTTTTATATAGGCTGGTCAAAACCTGAGTACTAGCGGCTTTTTTTATGGCCATATGAACTTATGATCATACGAACTTATAATATTATAAGCATCCAAGAATATTTAATATTGATGAGCTTCTTGCTGTGACCTGCGCTGTCCAATTTTCCTCATTTTCCTGAGAGAAACCAGAATAGAACCATTGAATTATAATATTAACTGGGCCAGAACAATTACCAGATTTAATTATATAAATATCATCAGCCAGCTGTGGCGCAAGATAGTGTCAGTAACATTTGTGTAACTTAAACTTAGCGTTTCCGCCACCTGAGACTAAACAACCTAGGAACTGTATATGTTCTATTTATTCTACATCGGCAATCACCACGCATGAACCTTACTCCAACCAACTGAAGGCATAGATAACTTATTGTATCCAGTACAAATTTAACACCGACTCTAGCGACTCCTGTGAAATGTGCAGTCAGCAACTACGGAGAGTCTGGGGCTGGATTTGGCAAACTTAAATTTGACACTAAATATATATATTACTTATTAGTGTATTTCCTTGGAATGCCTGTGACAACTACTGGGGTAAGTGTATCTGAAAGTGGCCACTGCGTGTATGTGAATTGAATGAACAGAGAAAGAAACTTATATCTTTTGTTAACATCATATACTTATATGGTTTCTTCTTTCTTTTTTTTTATCTCAATAATCTGATTAGTCATGGGATAGTTTACATTAGGAACCTATTCTTTTCCCATACTGACTATTTCATAACTTATTGTTAACCTTTGATCTTTTGGGTTAATTAAGGAAGTGGAGGGGAACTGCGGTAAGACGTGGAATACGATGGATGGGTTTGAAAAAAAATCGAAAAAAGGTGATTCGTCTTACGAGGACAAAAGACAAAGAAAATAGTCTACGTTACGGCCACAAGGCCTTCGTCAGGAAAGGAAAGAAAGTGAAGGCTAGATAGGACACATAAAAACTAAATAAAATAAAAACTGGGTACTTCCCTGAAGGCAAGAACCGAAATTCTATCAAAATCGCTGTCTGTTTGTAAGCGCGTGGCTGAACAGAAAAGTGACTTCCGCCGCCGGATGTACACAATGCATACTAAGAAACTAAAAAACGAAACCGGAAAATAAACTACCCAACGTGATAAAAGTGGGGACTGGAAATAGAAGGGGACAGAATGAGTGGGAGATAAATAAATATGAAATAAAAAAATGTATATGGCATACAAATAGAAGAATAGGATAAGAGTGGAAAGAGTAAAATAGAGCAAGAGAGGAGAGGGTGACCTCTGTTGGGATCATCCTTTCTTTTCCTTTACCAGAGGGGAGAACCTATTTGATTAATTTTCATTTTGTCTGTAAACCATGATCTCTTGATGCATATGATTTATGTTGTGATTTTCTATTTATAATAAACTTTATTAAACCTTTAGTTATTGTGTCGATCATCCCCAATCCATTATATGTTATACATAGTTTGTTTTTCACGTTCGTGCGTATTTGTCACAGAATTGTGTGCATGTGAGTGCCGTGTAACTTGTATTTTTGTACAAGGAGAGAAAGTGCGTCTGATTTAAATATCGTCGTCCAGATAGGCTGGATTAGATAAATTATTCTATCCAGAGACTGTCCTTTCTCTTACACGATCACCCTCGTGAAAAAAAAAATGTATCTTACCCCTTACTTTCACATTGTCATCACTATCACCTCTGCTCAGACAGGGCTATAAACATCTATTACCTATCTGATAAATCATACATGACATATGTCAAAGGGCTGTGATGTGCTTCCAGCATACTGGACTGTTCCCTTCATGTCCTCATGGAATGACTTTTTTTCATTTCTAGCAATTTAGCAAGGCAGCCTATTTTCAGGAGGATTTTGAAGAGTCCATCCCTACTAACCAGGTCAAATGCCTTTGTGAGGTATAAAAAGGCGACATATAAAGGCCTTTTCTGCTCTCTTGATTTTTTGCTGAAGCTGGCGGAGAAAAAAGATCATGTCTGTTGTTGATCTACCAGCTCGGAATCCACACTTTGACTCTGGATATATGTGCTCAGCTAACTTGTGTAGTCACATTAAGATGACTCTGGCAAAAACCTTACCAACAATACTAAGAAGAGAGATGCCTCTGTAGTTATTGCAATCACTTCTGTCTCCTTTGTTTTTATACAGTGTTACAATTTTGGCATCTCGCATGTCTTGAGGAATAGTTGTCTCTTCCCAGCACTGGCACAGCACCCTATACAGGGGATGTAATAGCGTGCTCTTACAGCATTTGATTAAATCAGGAGGAATCCCATCACTGCCTGGTGCTTTACCAGAGGCTAAGCTTATCAATGGCCTTGCTGAGTTCCTCTAATGTTGGTTCAGCATCCAGCTCCTCCATAGTTGGCAGACATTTGACAGCATCAAGGGCTGAGGCGTGATGGTATTTTCTCTAGCGTATAGCTCAGAGTAGTGTTCGACCCACCTCTCCATCTGCTTACCCTTATCAATTAGCTTCTCTCTGCTGATGGTTTTTAGCGGTGCCATCTTACTCTTTTGGGGACCAAAGGCTTTCTTTATTCTGTCATACATTTGTCTAATGTTGCCTGTTTGCGCTGCGGTCTGGATGCTCTCACCGAGCTGGAACCAATAGTCATTTGCACAGCGTTGAGCAGTCTGTTGAACTTTGCTTCTCGTAGCCTTCAGAATCTGTAGGGTTCTAGAACTCGGTGAACGTTTGTATTCAATCGCAGCACTGCACTTAGCTTAAATGACAGGTGACTGTGAGGATATACTGTGATTTTATTTTCAACGGGCCCCATTTTTTTTCTCTATGTAATTAATTGCATTTTATTTATGAGGAGTTACTGGGGGGTTTTAATTTCAATTTCGCTCCAGTTCTCTTCTCTGTAAAATAATTGCGTTCTTTTATTTTATTAGGCATTTGAGTTTCTATTATTAGGCTGGGTAAAAATTTTCCGACGTTAGGAACACCCACCCGGTTTAAACGAGGTGGGGGGGGGGGGGGGGGGGGGGGGGGGGGGGGGGGATGGGGACAGAAAAACGACCCAGGTTCAACGCTATAACCAATCAAATTTAATTTTGGTAACGCGAGCGGTCAGAGGCATTATCTAACGTGAAGCAATAAATATGAGTCATGAGTAGTTTAAGGCGGAGGTCAGATGTAAGTTAAATGCAGAAATATTATTGGACTAGGGCGGCACGCGATGACTCATGGCGTGGGTTATAGCATCGGTTTTCTATGATAAATAACAGAGTTGTAGTCTTTAGCGGTCTCTCTGGTTTCATAATTTACTGCCGTGAAAAACTATGCCTATCGTTTGCTCAGCGAGTGTTGCTCAGCGAGAGAGATTCAATAATTGGGTATGTGTACATCTTAATTAGCGAGTAGATAGTTCATAATAGATCTTAGCTTGTTAAAGTAAAGTTTTCTTCTGGGAGTTAATTTAAGTTTGAGGAATTTGAAGTGCCATCAATTGCTATCTTATAAATAATAAAAATGTAAGTTGTGCATTTAATTTTTTTCTATGATAAGTAGCAGTATCTAGGAGTGTGTAGCGGCTTTGAGATATTAACTGTATGAGGATAAGCGCTTAGATACACGGGCGCTCTGTAATATGTAGTAGTAAGTTGTGAAAATCATAATTTGATTATGATAATTTGCAGTGTAAATACGCGAGCGTCTTTGTGTACTTTATTTAATTGTATATTAATTTGTTGTGTAGTCAGGAGTAAGGGATGTAATTAATATTACTGAGTTGGTGCAGCATCAGTGTGTTTAATATTGTGTTAATTGATAACTTTCCCGGGTCAGTCTTTAATAGAAAAGTAGGGCCGGGGAACGTTTCGCTTCAGCGAAGTAAATGTTTTGACACCTGAGGCTAGACTAGGGAAACAGATTTAGGTCAGCCTGTGTCTGGGAGTTCACATAACAGACAGATAGTAAGTGGGAGCGGGGAAGGAGATTGTAAATTAGTTTGACCTTTGTGTATGAATATTTGTGTACCGCTTGTGCGTAATTGTGTAGGGGAGAGGTATTAATTTAGGGGAAAGCACATAGGGAGGGTGTAAACTGGCCTACAACTTAATACCTACAGCGGTATTTTTCCCTTCTCAGGAGTAGAAGGTTCGAGGCATCGCCAAAGGTGAAGAGAACAGGTGATGCGGTATTTACCGGCGCCAAGTATGTCTGCACCAGTAAAAGAAAAGCAGTTCTCATGCAGTGAAGCACAGTCTTCAGCGGGAACGGGATTTCTTAAAATCCAGAGCTCTTAGCTCGTTATTACACACTAATTAGGCACGTGGCCTGGTGTTGTTGTTTATACGACCATAATAAAGTCATTTGTCCTAAACCCGAAGAGGTTAACGGGGCAGTTGAAAGAAGTTTCATCAGCAGCGAAGCTTCTACATCCCAAGTAAAGTACAGCGTTATCAGTACCCAAGTCATCCGCATCTGTAGATTGGAAAGGAGAAAGGGAGATCATTCCTTTCCGAATGCTAACGAGAGGAGAAGTGTAACGGAGATGCCAATCAGCAGAAGACAACGGTGTCAGAGAGACACTGAGCAGTAGCAGAGGAGAGCAAGAAGTTAGAGAGGATAATAGACAGAGTCAGAGGACAGCCTTTGAGTTAGCACTGAAGAAGTCCGTTAGTGGATCAGTGCTTGTGATTAGCTGTGTAGGATATTAGATAGTACATTCAGATTTGTGTAGACATTTAGTTACGTCTGCAGCCGGACAGTGGTTAGATTTAAAATTAATAATAGCATAGTTAGGAGTGGTGGCTCGTACTTAGAGACCCCCACCAAGTACAGGGTGTTTAATCCTTAATTCTTTTTTCCATGCAGGTTGAAAGAGAGGGTGAAAGTGTTTGGTTATATTGTCTGTCATTTTAATTGTTTTGGTCTTTTTCAGGTTGGTGCGTTATTTATTTTACTGTGTTATTTGATTTTTTTCTGCTTTGTTTAATAAAACTATAAAATGTACACTGGATCAGTTTTTCTATAACTATACTGTACGTATATGCTTGTCTGTATAGTTGTGTCTGTGGACTTTAGTGAAACCTTATCTCCTTTATGGTAGAGGAGGTGAGTCAATAGCTCGTAACTAAGTTGCGAGTGGCGAGGGAGAGTCAATCTAGGTTCTCATCCTCGAAGCTATAAGTCTCATCTTTCCACATTCACTGTCATTTCTTATACAAAATCTATCTTCTCAGACTTTCTTATAACTAGAGTCTTGTCTATATATTCAGACAACTCTAAACTTAAATCCACGTCGTGACAAGTAGGCGGATCGTCTACGGGATGCACAGATTGTTTCAATAGGAAATTCTCTGAGAATAGATTTTCTTTATTTTACCCCTAGACTTTGAGCTGTTAGAACTGATCCAGTCATAAGTTTTTTCCACAGGGTGCATTCATTTTTTTTTTTTTTTTTTTTTCCTTAACCAGCGATACTTGGGCTTTCAGCCCTTCGGCCCAATGACATGTCATTGCGAGGCTGGGGAACCTGAGGACTTTCCTTCCAACCCGGTCAGGAGCGAAGCTCCTTCCCATCCACAGAGGGTTTATCACAGGAGCCATTCAGGCTATTCAGTCAAATTTCCGGCCGTAAACATTTCTTCAAACGCCGACGCCCGGGTTTGAACCATGAACACCTGGTCGCCAGTACAACGCCGAAGCCATTACACCAGCGCGGCTCCCAAGGGTGCATTCATTATAGATTATTGTAATTGTATTTTGGTTCTAGATGACATAGAGGTAATTGATGGCTAACCGTACATTTTTTCTCTAACAGGAAGGTAATTCTGGGTTTTAGGGTAGCTTCATAATCAATTTTTTTCAGGTGGTAGTGATTACTCAGATTAGGCGCGAGTCTGAGTTCGAGGTTTTAGAGACAGCAGTTATAGAGGGAGTATTTTCTAGTAGGTAACGGTAAAGTTTTTTTTGTTTCTTATGGTCCTTCTCTGTAATTGTGAGTTACTGCAAATTGTACAGGTAAGATGGCGGAAATGGCCAAGTTACGGACTGCCATGGCGTGAGGCCGCTCAGGATATGGGAATGGATGAGGCCGAGACTAAGGCATATCTGATAAGGGAAGACGATGGGCAGAAAAAGAAAGAGGCCGAGATGGACTTGAGAAAATTGGAGGCCGAGGAAAGGGACTGGCAGGCCGAGAGGGAACTTCGGAAAATGGCAGCAGAGAGACAACATGAACTTGCCAGGCATTCTCTGGAACTACAGGGAAGAACCTCTGAGGGCAGTTCAGCAAATGGAGATTCCCCCAGAGCCGCGGCGGCAGACCCCTCAGGAAACGGAGGGCCCCGGATGGCAGCCATGAATTTTCCATTTGAATCATTCCCTAGTGGGAATGAGAAAATTGATGTGTTCTTGGAGAAATTCGAACGGATGGCAACTGCATATGGATTGGATGGAAGTCTTTGGTGCTTAAAGTTATCTCAATCCCTGAAAGGTCATGCGTATGACATCTACAGCAAGATGCTCATCGACGACCAGAATAACTTTGAAGCCCTACGTAACGCCTTGTTACAAAAATTCCAGTGGACCCCACGAAAGTGCCAAACTATGTTGAGGGAGAGCCGGTCGGAGAAGGGAGAGAGTTTCGCCCAGTTTGCGGAAAGGTTGAGGAATTATCTTGCTCATTGGAGGGAGTTGTCAGGTCTGGCAAAAACTTTTGAAGGAATGGAGGAGCTCATAATGGCAGAACAATTGAAGGCAACCATGTCTCCCGACTTGAAGCGGTATCTGGCAGAGCATGGCGCCCAGCAACTCGACCAGATTATCGTATTTGCTGAAAGGTTCCAGACAGCACAGGTCGAAACAACAGGACACACTCGTAGGGCACGGGACCTGCCATCCCCGGAAAAAGGAGCATCATCGTCTCAGCGGTCGTCTTCTCCTGCTCACCAGCAGCAGGGGCCTTCTCGCAAGGAGCCCCATTCCGGTCATAACACACGACCCCAGCCTCCTAACAGATCACAGGGAGCGACCGCTCATGAACCCGCTAGAAACAGGGGAGAGAATGACCGGTATTGTCAGTTTTGTCAAACTACTTCCCATTGGACGTCCAAGTGTCTGCATAAACCACCCTCTCATCAGGTAGCTTGTTTAAGGCCAGTGAGAGTGACAAAAGGGAATACTTGGGAACCCATCATGTCAGAGAAATTGTTCTCTAACAGTGGACCAGCCGATGTGAATGGAACTACCACTACTTGTTTATTTGACAGCGGGCTTACTTACCCCAGTATAGTCGCTCGCCATTTGGTGAAGCCCGGGCAGATGACAGGGGAAAAGGTCGACATTGGTGGAGTTTTGAGGACAGGGACCTCGTGGCGCCTTCCCATAGCCAATATTGAGGTGAAGAGCAAATTTGTGTGTGGCACAATCAAGGCCGCGGTAGCATAGTGGTTAGTGCACTGGCTTCCTAGCGCAGTGTCTATGGTTCGATCCCCAGATGAGACGGGAATTTTTTAGGCCACAAACGGCTCCTGGGTTGACCCAGCCCCAAATGGGTACCAGAGCAACTTCTGGGAAGGTTAAGGTGGCCGGCATGATGCTGACCACATCACCCCTCGTGTGCCGATGGTCAAGATAATATGGGCCTAACACCATATTCCCAATATGCCTCAATGGGCGTGTAACGGGTTCCTTTACCTTTTTTTTTTACAATCAAGGCTGCTGTAATGGCACAGCCCGCCTATGATTTCATTCTCGGGAGCCCTTACCTAGTTTTGGGAACCCCACCCGTGCCGATCTTGCTAACACAAGGGGGCCCACAGCAGGCCCGGTAAGTGAAAAGGGAGAGCACCCAATTCACTGAGCCCAGCGGGAGCTCAAACATCCCTGTCTTATGAAGGAGAGGGCAGAGACCTCTAAAGACAGGGGAATTGTATGTACAGAGGCGTATTCTTTTGACAGCCCTGTTCAGCCAGAGGACCAAGCAGTGATTACGCCTTTGATTTTGGAAGTACCTTCTTTGTCGTCAGGAATTAGGCCCCTGATGGTATTGACCCCACGAAAGTGCCAAACTATGTTCAGGGAGAGCCGGCCGGAGAAGGGAGAGTTTTGCCCAGTTTGCGGAAAGGTTGAGGAATTATCTTGCTCATTGGAGAGAGTTGTCAGGTCTGGCAAAAACTTTTGAAGGAATGGAGGAGCTCGTAATGGCAGAACAATTGAAGGCAACCATGTCTCCCAACTTGAGGCGGTATCTGGCAGAGCATGGCGCCCAGCAACTCAACCAGATTATCGTATTTGTGAGGGAAATACTGACAAGAGCGGTATTATGTATGTACCCGACCAGCGCACTCTTCATAGGGCAGAAGACCGCGGACTGAGAGATCATATGTTTCCAACCAGCCCTGGAGCCCCATACGACCGGCACTGTACTCCCAAGGAGGAGGACAGTGGTCTGAGCGACCGTTTGCCTATAAACGGAGATGGGCCCCACCACACTAATATCTCGCTTACAGGTAGTGACTCTTGCAAAGAGGCTACTGCAAAAAGGGAGAAAATTTCCAATTCGTTCCAAGGAACTTTGGAAAATGACACCGAGAGCTTTATCTCAGATACTCCGCGATCACACGGGATCTTAAACCGTCCAGTTCTTTGCTTGAAGACTACAGAGCCAGTAATTCCGGAAGTAGATCTGTCATTGCAGAACACTTTCCAACTGACGCCAGTAACTCTCACAGGGGAGCGCAAGGTTGATGATTTTGGTAGAACCAGGGTTTTAGACGGAGGACTCCCTGAGACTCCACTTGAATCTCACGAATGTTTCAGGCCAGAAAACAGTGAGAATGGCTACCTTGCGAATTCGCAGGGAGCTATATTAGAGAGCTCTGTCCCTCTTCATGTTGGTAGGGGAAGAGCGAGCACAGAAACAGCTATAAGTCTCATCTTTCTACATTCACTGTCATTTCTTATACAAAACCTATCTTCTCAGACTTTCTTATAACTAGAGTCTTGTCTATATATTCAAACTAAACTAAAAACTTAAATCCCCGTCGTGACAGTGACATCACATCTGATGAAGCATCAAACCAGTCATTTGACTTTGTTGTTTTCTTACCAAATGTGGCAAGTGCAGTACTTTGAATGGTGTTCCGCAGGTGCTCCCAGTTCTCTGTAACAGTATCACCATGCTAAGGGCTACTGAGCACTTTCTTAAAGGACGTGGTAAATTGAGCGATCATGACAGGGTCAATGCGTGGTTTCCATTCGTGTCTGACACGATGTAGTTTTCTTGGTTGTGCTCTGATTTTGCAGCAAACCAAGGAGTGATCTGTATCACAGTCTGCACTATGGTACGAACACGTGGAGAGCACATACCTGAGAAGTGGCCTTCTGATGAGAATCAGATCCAGTTGATGCCAGTGCTTGGATTGTGGGTGTCTCCATGACACCTTATGCTGGGTTTTTGTCTGAAAGTAGGTGTTGGTCACGCAGAGGTCATGATGGACACACAACTCCAAGAGCCGTTGTCCATTTTCATTCATCTTGCCAATACCAAACCTGCCCAGACATGAAGGCCATGAAACATTATCGGCACCCACTCTAGCGTTAAAGTCACCAAGGAGAACAAGCTGTTCTTGCCTAGATATGCTTTTGATGACATCTGCTAGATTCTCGTAGAACTCATCTTTATCTTCTGAGGCAGAGTACAGAGTAGGAGCATACACACTGACAAGGGTGATGGGGCCTGCGCTAGTTTGCAGGCGGAGCGTTAACAGGCGATCTGATCCATTCTCACCTGGTTCACCCATGTATGAGATAAGCAGCTAACATTTGTCAAGTTTGCTTCTTTTGTGGCCTTCATCATATTTGCACCATTATCATGCAATACAACATGCACTTTGTTGCAATCAATTTTCCATTCGATCAACATTTGTGTCAGTGCTTCAATTGAGTTAGTAGCAGGACCAATGGAAACTGAAAGTCAGCCTACTTTCTGGGTCTAAAATTATCACGCCGCAGGTTGACCTAAATTTACTATTCGTATTTGAAGGCAGCGTACTATTCGGCCAAATACGAATAGTTCATTGAAGGCACTATTCGGCACCGAATTGAATACAAATCGGATATTCAGTACAGCCCTAGTTCTGATCACAACAATTATATTATGGTATTAGGCAAGTGTCAATGGAACAAGAGATGAGAAGAATACACTGATGATGGATTTGCAGTTCTTGTTCTGAATTCACCAGGTAAAAGAAATATCTGAAAAAATGCACAGAGAAGAAAACTGGAAACATGTTTAAAAATGACAAAGATGGCAAAAGAACTTGAATGGATGTTACACAGGACAGGAAGGCTTGCTGCGAACTGATGTAAGGAGCATGCTCAAAAAAAAAAAAAAAAAAGGCAATGAATGAAAAGAAGAAGAAGAAGATGATCAATAGAGAAGTGGATTACCACCATTCTATTCCAAGTCTAGGATCACCATGCATTCATGGAGACTTTTTATTAGACTGTAAATAGACTGTCTATAAGTCAGATGCATTCGTGGATTATTGTTATTATATACCAATCCAAGTTAGACCTGGATTATTGCAATTATTTACAAATCCTGAAATCCCTCTTATGAAACCTTTGGGGCCGGATGTGATTCTGAATTTTTTCAGATTTCAGAACGGTTGTAAGGGATGTATACTGTATATTATGGTAACACCCTTGCCTGATATTGCATCCAGTAAGCAAACACAAAACACATTATTATTTCTAAAAGTCATGTTTATATAAAAAATAATCCTAATTATTTATTATTGTCTAATGTTGAAAACTTAAACATTTTATAACACTGGACAACAAATTTTGACTTTTTGTGTGTATCTGAGATTAAACCAAGTTACCTTTATGTTGTTTGGGCTGCTGAATATGAAAATGGCTGTTAAAACACCAGATTAGCTCTAGTTTTTTAAATATCTATAAAACAAGTTTTACACATTTGCATATACATACCATATGATAATAATGCTCATAGCGAAAATGATTCACAGCGACGCCTTTTTGTCTGTTGCTTGTAATGAGTTTCTTGAGCATCTCTCACAAGGGTCCAACAATAGTCTGCTAGCATTGCTGCATTCCATTTCCCTTGGTACCTTTTTTGGGGGGTAGTAATGTCCTGATAAAATCGTTCCTCATGCTCGTCACTGACTGCACCGCAGTTAGTAGGGAAGAAATCCAGATGAGAGTGTAAAAAGTGTAATTTCAAAGACATGTTGCACCCTAGTCTCTTGTAGTGCTGCAAGAGGGTTTCTACAAGC
Organism: Oreohelix idahoensis; assembly: GCA_024509875.1. Taxonomy (NCBI): domain Eukaryota; kingdom Metazoa; phylum Mollusca; class Gastropoda; order Stylommatophora; family Oreohelicidae; genus Oreohelix; species Oreohelix idahoensis. Next base: position 92,260 of record JAMPIV010021832.1, on the reverse strand, counting down.
TCCTGGTAATTGTCAGCCTTGTTGTTTCCTAGAAAGTTTGTGGCCACTTGCTGGAAAGCATTCCAAGCTAACTTTTCATCACCTGTGAGGATATCATCAAAACGCTATCTCGGAAGAGCTGACATATCTGTGGACCGACAAATACACCTTCCTTGATTTTGGCCTCACTAAGTCTTGGAAATTTATCACGAAGGTATAAAAATCCTGCCCCATTTCGATCCGTGGCCTTTACAAAATTCTTCATTAGTCCAAGTTTGATGTGGAGAGGAGGGAGCAAGATCTTGTGGGATTCTACAAGTGGTTCGTTAAGTACATTATTTTTCCCCGGTTCAAGTGATTGTCGTTGGGGCCAATCCTTTTTCTTGTAGTGGGAAGTCCTGGCATGGATGTCCCACAGACAGAGGAAACAGCAAAACTTTGTGTAACCCTGCTGTAGCCCCATCAAGATGGCACTGACCTTCAGGTCACCACAAATCTGCCACTTATACTTGTCATAGTTGATTGTGTTTAACAGTTGTTTCATGTTGTTGTACGTTTCTTTCATGTGGACTGCATACTCGAGTGGAACAGATTCCATTGCTGCAGTCTGGACCCCAACAGCTCTGCTTTATTTTTTGGCAATTCCAGATCTCTCACTGGATCATTCAATTCACTCTAGGTAATTTTATGTGGCTATGCAGACTCTTCAATAGGCAAGAAATCAGGATTACTTGATGTAGATGCTTTCACATGTGATGGATGTCCACTGGCCTTATTATCTTCATCATCATCCAGAGTATAAGATTCTGGTGGGTCCAGAACAGGAAGTCCTTCCCCGTGAGGCACTGGCCGCATAGCAGAGGGAATATTTGGATAGGTCACAAGCCACTTTTTCTTCTTAGAAATACCATGTCCAATTGGAGGAGTCATGCAAAAGTAACAATCATTAAGATGGTTTGTCGGTTCCCTCCATACCATTGGAACTGCAAAACGCATTGATCGTTCTTTTCGGTTCAACCAGCAGCGCAGATTCGTTGCATAGGATTGACAACATAGGTGTGGGGCCCTATACCGGTCCTGGTCACTGATCTCACAACCAAAATAAAGGCTGTATGCTTTCTTTATCATCAGTGTAATGGGTCGCCTTTATGATAGCAAAGTTATTTGTCCGCAAATTTAGCAAAAATAATCTGCACTGTTCACACATTCACGAGGCATCTTGAACGACACAGAATCCACAACACAAATGATGACAAGGAGGAAATGTGGTTGCAATGACTGCTACAGATTGCATTATCCAATTGGCGCTCAAGGCTATCCGTCTCGTGGAGAATCACGCGCCAGGGCTATAGAAAAGAGAAGGACTGGGTCATTCGCGTTGGGAAGGTGAAGCCACCAGCCTACTGACCCCCCCCCCCCCCCCTCCGAATATTGAAAACTAGAGCTAATTCGCGATTTTTAAGTTACTATTCGTGATCATCATGTCCAAATTAGTTAAAAATAGCTACTTTTGTCTCAGATACATTTTGGCTGTTGTCCAGTATAATTAATAAAAAATTATTTTTAACACTGAAATGTAAAAAAAAAATTTTTTTTTTTTTTTTAAAGAAAAGTACATTTCTAAAATCACTATTTCATAAATACAGGTAGTTCTTTGTTTATGTGACATATGTGTTCACGAGGTCCTCGTGCAAACAGAAATCACGTAAATGGAACAGAATTTTTTTTATTTCAAACCATGTAAGGAGGATGCATTGACCAAATGACGTACATAAACAAACAAAAATTTTTAAATTAACACATACCATTCATTTTAAGAACATGTACAGAAAATTACTTTGACATGGCAGGGCCATTACTTTCTTCATCTTCATGCATCTTTAGTAGTGAATGCCTTCCAAAAAACCAGTGCGCAGATAAAATACTGTAAAAGTATCTAAATATCAGGTCGTATAACTTCAAGTTAGGTGCGTAAATAAAACAAAAATGTCTGAAAATTGCAGCACGAATGTTCAAATTCACGTAAATGAAACACGTGTAAACAGAGAACTTTCTGTATTTGAAAATTTCACCAATCCATCATCTTCAAAATGTGGTGACATAAAATACTAATATATAGTATTGTCTGGGTTACTGTAGCCTATCTAAAATAGAGTGTGTTTATTTTTTAAAAATTTGGAAAAGGTAATGCATCTTACTGGGACAAAAGACACAGAAAATTGCCTTTGTTGCGGCCACCATCAGGGAAAGGAAAGAAGGTGAGAGCCAAGTAAGAGACATGAGAAAATAAATTTAAATTTAAAAGTATATCATCCGGTCGAAATAGTCACCTTGTGTTGGTATCTAGAACATACTGGCATTGAATGTATATGGCTGGAAATAAAACTCCCCAACCTGACCCCCGTTTTAATGGGTTACCTGTACCGAAACCCTAGCTCTTCTGCTGTATGGTTTGACACATTCTCACGAATGATGGACAACGTTTGGGCTTCTTCGAAGGAAATTATTCTACTGGGAGATTTCAATATTGACCTTCACAAATCGAACAACACGTGGAATGATATCACCATCTCATACAACCTCACACAGTTAGTCAATCAACCCACAAGAGTAACAGATTCATCATCTACACTAATTGATCATATCTATACGACCTGCCCAGAAAACATTGTAGAATGCACAGTTACACGGACAGCATTAAGTGACCACTATCCTATTTGCTGTACCTGGACGAGAAAAGGGTTCAAAGCACCTAAAACGGAACATATCACAGTCCATTACAGGAATTTCAAAAACTTTAACCTTCAATTATTCCTACAAGACCTACAAATATCCCCTCTCTCATACGTGTACCAACTTCCCCATCCAGAAGAAGCCATAACATACTGGACACAAACTTTTAACAATGTATTCGACAAACATGTTCCTATAAAGCAAGTTCGTGTTAAAAATATCAGAAAGACCCCATGGATAACAAACGAAATATTATCAACAATGAGAGAGCGGGATGAAGCACATAAGCTCAAAGATTTCAGCAGGTATCGGATGCTTAGAAACAAAGTACAATACCTCATTCGTCAGGAAAAGAAACTACATTTCAGAAAGATGATTCAAGACAAAGCAAACAGTAAAGAAGTCTGGGCAGCCATTAGAACACTAACACACAAAACAAAGTCACTAAACTCTTTACCAAAAAGCTGCTCCCTCACGGCTACTCATTTTAGTAACCACTTCAAAACAGAAATTAACCATCTCAAATCGACACTAAAGCCAATGGACTGCGATATTAGTAAACTGACCGCCTTCTGCAACACTGAACATACCATAACAGATCTTAGAGATATTCCTTTTCTAACAATACACGAAGTTCTCAAATATATCTTGGCATTAAAAAACAACAATTCATCTGGTCTTGATGGTATCAGCAATAAGATTCTACGTTACGCTGCACCCATCATTTGCGACTCCTTAACCTATGTGTACAATCAATGTATTGCACACAACTACTTTCCCACAGCATTTAAATCTGCCAAAGTGTATCCTCTCTATAAATCTGGCTCACATAGCGATCCCAACAGTTACAGACCAATATCCCTTCTATCATCTCTTTCAAAACCACTAGAGAAACACATTTACAACACCACATTTCAACACTTAACAACAAACAAACTGCTCATTGAGAGCCAGTCAGGTTTCAGACCCAAACATTCCTGTCACACAGCTCTCACCAAAATGGCAGATAACTGGCTGTCGAACGTAAATGATGGGAAATTAGGTGGTGCTGTTTTTGTTGACTTCAAAAAAGCATTTGACATGATTGACCACACTATCTTGGTTCAAAAGTTGGAAACCCTCAGAATAGGCCCTAATCCACTAAACATCATCAAATCATTCCTGGGAGATCGACAACAGTTAGTGCTTCACAACAACTCGACATCAGATTTCTCGAAGATAGATACAGGAGTACCGCAGGGTTCTATTCTTGGGCCCCTACTCTTCGCAATGTTCATCAACGACCTACCACTACATCTAAAATATTCAACATGTGACCTCTTTGCAGATGATTGTACTATCTACACTAGTGACAATGACTGCGTGGCACTTGAAATGACTCTTCAATGCGATGTAGACAATCTAACAAAATGGAGTAATATGAATCGTATGCCATTAAACACAGCAAAAACGAAATCTATGTTGATTACCACCAGACAGAAACTCCTAAACTGCACCAAAAGATCGCTACAGGTACACGCGGAATCAATACAAATTGAACATGTAACAGAACACAAAGTTCTAGGAATCACGATTGACCAGCACTTAACGTGGAACTCCCATGTACGGAATTTAACCAAACACTTAGCTCAAAAGACGTACCAGCTAGCCAAAATAAAACACTTCTTAGACGCAGACACTAGACTATTGTTCTACACCTCACATATACAGACACATCTAGATTACTGCTCTACACTATGGGATGGTTGCCCTGCTTCCACCTCAAAGAGACTGCACTCCCTGCATAAGAGAGCAATACGTCTGATCACCGATAATCGCACGATATCACACACAAGGACAGGAAAAGAACCCACAATACTGTCCCTGAAAAAACGTCTTCTCTACAACAAAGCCAAGCTGACCCACGCAATTCTATCAAACAATGCTCCGCCGTACCTACGATCATTGTTTCAAACCAGTAGAAGAGAGGGACTACAATTACATCAGTTACGTCTGCCCAAACCTAGGATCGACCTGTTCAAACAGAGTCTAGCCTACTCTGGAGCCTACTTATGGAACAGCCTTCCACACCACCTAAAAAGCCTACCTACACAATATTCATTTAACAAAGCACTTTTCAAACACTTCCTAAACACTGATTATCTACCCCCATAGAAACATCATTTGCCTGTCAACATCTCATCCACAGGTCAACATTTCTTTTCCTCTTCCGCTCGTTTTTAATGGGAATAATTTGTTTTATATCCATGTAATACTATTATATAATGCAATGTATGTGAGAATGTACCCGCATACCACTGTACTTTAGAGATGTGAATGTTTCCGTTTGCTTAAATGGGTGATGTACATGCAGATATAATTTTTTTTTTTTTTTTTTTTTAAACTGCTGAAAGACTTTTTCTGCTACAGAAGTGCGCAAGAAAGTGTTATTATTATTATTTCAATTTCCGCCAAGAATGTATGGATGTAAGCGAGAATGTGTTTTTGTAATTTTTGTATTGAGGATTGATGACACATTCAAAAATACTACAGATTAGACGTTTTGACCGCATAAGTGAGTGTCGGTATACATAACTTATTTATTTATTGTTTTGTTTATATTATTTTATTTTTATTATTATTTTTCTTCAGTCACTATCTTGTTTATTTAAAAAAAAAAAAACCTAGGCTACTCATTTTTTATTATGATTGTATACTGTAAATGAATGCTGTTATGTTAACTTTATAATGTTACATGCCTTTAAATTAATGCTTAAAGTAATACGTGGGAATAAAAGGATATAGTATGCAAGATTAATGAGAGTGAAAGGGCAGAATGTTAGACGGGTCTGCGCGCCCAATTCTCAACCCTTCGAAAATAAAGTTCGTTCGTTCTCAATGACTTATCATTTCTTTTTTTTTTTTTTGGATAAACATACCTTTCACCATGTCTTACTGCAGTCCCCCTCATCTTCTTATAACCCATCTATAATAGAATGTTAGTACCTGTCTATGCAACTGACTCCTCACCGGCTTTAGTCATGTCATGCACATGAGTGATGCTCCATGAAAACACTTTAGATTTTCAGAGCTTTTCAAAATTTAGAATTTCAGGTAAGGGGGTTGTGGGCCTGTACTAATATCAGCTGCTGGAATTCAACATCACACGTAAAACTAGCAAGAATGGATGTATGAGAGGATGAGCCAGGCGTCTACAACTAGCGCACTACTGGAACAATCAGCATTCACAGCCTTCAACATTTGCTGAGGAAGACTGAGCACCTATGGGTTTGCCAGGAGTGCAATGATGTCAATTCTGAACCACAATAACTGAAATCAGCATAAACCCTTCCATATCCACATCTATGGCATTTTAAAACTGTCTTAACACAGAAAACATGCACTGTACTTTCAATATCACAAATTTGTACTCACTTCAAACAAATATAGTTTCTCATTAATTCTTCAATAAATATCGTCATTTAAGAAAGACTATTCTGTTATGAACCTGGACTCTTCATTGACTGAAATCAGTACAAAATTCCAATATACATCTCACTACTTTTATCTCTAAACTGGTTTTTTTTTTTTTAAATAGTGTTTGCTAAGTTTCTGCGTAAAGTGCTCCTTTCAACCATTATCCATATGCATGAAAGTGTTAGTTATATCAGGATGCAGTCTTTAAGTGTTATTTATTTCCTGATTATGCGTATTTTTTTGGCACTGTGCTGTATTAATTCTTTATAATGACGTTGCTTTGTTACTAATGTTGGTGCTGTAAGAAAATATAGTTTACGTGCCAAATATTTTTGCTTTCATCCTGTAGTCTTTTAAATTGTTGCTTTTGTTTATATTGTTTTATTAATTTTTGTAGTGTTTGTGGGACTTGGTGCCAATTATATTTTCTACATTTAGTTCTATTTTGCGATAACTATTTGTTTTGTCTGTATTGGTCATATTTCTTGCGTTCCAACAAGATATGTTTAATCCTATAAGGTTAATTACATTCTTCACAAACCGGCAGTTCCTACTTACTTTATAAGATCCTGAAAAGCATAGCCATCAACCCAGTTCTCCACAAATGTTGCTCCTTGCCTCTGTGTAACAAACTGTCCAAGCCGAAGTCTGTTCTCCATGCACTTCTGACGTGTGGTTTTCTTTTCTAATGTACTCTATAAAGTCAAACACAAAAATTTTCTAAAATCAACAGCATACTTCAAAATTGACCAAAAACATACGTCAGCATATTTCTAACAGAAAGGATATGCAATATATTGAAAAGGACATGCGTTCAAACCTACAATCCACTGTTTTGAGTACAGGAAGTCAATACAATCCTGTCACATATTATGTATGCAGGCATGTAAAGAATGATATGCCTCAGAAAACAGCTGCTGGACTCAGATTTCTTATAAGTTAATTGGCTAGCTTAAAGAGAGACTCCTCCAGAACAGGACAATTCTAAACTCTCAATTTCAACAGAATGACACCCATATCATCACATTGTTCATAGGTCATGGCCATAAATAGACAAATACTTCATTTGTGTCATGTAATCTAATGCCATTATCATCATACTGCAATTCATAAACAAGTTTAAATACTCTTAAAAACAACAGAATGATTACATGGCAGGGATGTGTACTATTACATCTGTATGGTACTGCAGTTACTTTTACTAATGAGCAATAAATTAGAATCACAGGACATTTCGGTTGTTTGCTATCATCTTCATTTCCTGTTTGTAACTGTGGCTGACTAAGAGTTATCAAACGGCTCAAGTTTCTTGTGTGCTGTTCATTAGCAAAACTGACTTCAACGCTGTTTTTCATTTCTTTTTTACTTTCTACTTCTGTATGGATAGGCTGAGGCAAATCCACAAACCCACACCATAAATGAATTACTGTTTGTGTACTACCAAAGTCTGCTACACACACATGTGTAAAGATTCCACCAACACATAAACTCAATACAACATGCAACAGATGCAATGTGAAAATGAGTATGTTTAAAACAGAAGTTGTGAAGGTCAGCAGAAATCCAAGCCTACTCAATTTCCAAATCAACAATACTCTGATCAAACAAGTCAGCAGAATTTAAATACCTAGGCAGTATGTTCACACAGGATGGCTGAATAATCAGACAAATAAACAATCAAAAGTCTAATAAACTCACTCCACAGCACAGGAACCTGCACATCTTGATGAAGATGAAGCAACAGCTGATAAATAACATATTCATATTAACCCTTAGTTATCAATGTCAAACATAATCACTATCGAAAGCACAGGACAGGAAGAGTACAACACATAGAGATGAAATGACTGAGAAAATACAGAAAAAGAAACAATGTCATTAGGAAGTTTGTTTGAACACAACCATGCATCAGCTATAAAGAGAGGCAAAGAAAAATCCAATCTCATCAGAATGCAGCCAAATTAACAGTACATGTTTTAAATATTTGCCTACAGGGCAAGGGGATTCCTGAGAAGAAAGAGGACACACATTACAAAGAAATCATGAAGAAACATGACACTGATCAAAGCATTACACTATGCACAGGACCAATAACTATTTTCCCTCACTACATTTGTAAAAGCATTTGTAAAAATAAAAAGGAATGAAAAGACTTCAAATACTCTATGTAATAATCTTGTTCGGCTTTCTCAAATCAAGTTAAACCAAACATTCAAAGTACAGTAGGTTAGGATATCAAGCAACTTAAAATAACCAGTGGCATGCTTTTAGGCTTTTCTGTTTGTCCATTTATTGGCACCATGAGTGATTTTGTTTCTTTTTAAGGGTAAGATACGCTGTGCTATTGTTTACAGCTAGGCTGCAATATCTACACCTTTAAGAAAAGTATTTTTTATTCAGGTGTGCCTTCCTTAGCCGCTGGCTGTCCCAGCCTACCTGCAAGGCAGCAGGTGGTTTGAAATCAAAGCTTTCCTTCTCATAGACAAATTGATATCTAATGCCTATGAGCTTCATCTACTGAGAGATTTCTGGTTTTAGGGCACCAGAAACTCACCCTTGCCCCTTCTTATGTCAGTCATTGACAGTTCTGTCACGAGAAGGCCAGGAGCTTGACTTTTGCTGTCAGAGGTTATAAGTTGTGCACGCTTTGGTAGTCGAGGAAGATGAGGAGAATTGCAGTAAGATGTGGAGTACGTTGGATGGATATTTTCTTTTTTGTTTTGTCCTAGTAAGACGAATCACCTTTTTTAAGATTTGTTGCCATATCCATCCACCGTGCAGCTTTATTAGCATTTAAATGGAGATGAGAGATAATCCCCATGTTTGACTATGACAACATTTACGCTCCCTGACATTACGTACATACACACAGACTAACCTTCTCAATCAGCAGAGACTTATTCACCTCCAGACATTTCTGCAGATTCTCTTTATGTTTCTCTAGCAGTTTATTCTGGGCTGTGCACTGGCGTTTTAATTCCTCATTTTGCTGAAATGGTAACATAAAAGATAACAATTCTCTGACCAACACAGAAATCCTAATGTAGGAATTCACTGTCTTAATAATTTTGTTTCAAATGGCTTCTGAAAAAAAAAAACACCTCATGTCTCCTCCTCAACCCTTCTTTTAATCATATCATCTTGTAGTGAATGAAAATTACTTACAAATTTATTTCAGAAATAAATGCAACAAGCATTCAGTTTCCTAAAAGCATCAATCAATCATACCCTTTATTTTCCCAATGAGAATAGGCCTTCAAGAAACACATGCCCAAGCTTCCATGCTGCGTGCCACGAGCTCAAGTTTTTTCCATGTCTTACTCATCATTTAAATTTCTGTCTCCAGTTCTCTTTTCCATGTGTTTTTTGGTCTACATCTACCTCTATTACCATGGGGATTCCAGCGCAAGGATGGTCATCTAATACTATCAACAGATTTTCTCACTGTGTGTTCTATCCCATGCTAGCATCTTCTTCTCTCCTCTTGTTCCACTAGCACTTGTCTGGCTCTTGCATTAGCACCAAGAACAAAAACGCAATAAGACAAAGTTCTTCTAACATCATTAAACACTGTGTAATATTAAATTAAACTGTGAGTTATAAACAAAAATCCTAAAATGTCATGTGTTGACCTTCTTCTTCTTCTTTGATCCTTAGCCGCCGAGGGTCAAAGCAGTTAGTGGCCATCACACCTGGTGGTATCTTGTAGGGCAGCAACAAACTGATTCCACTTTACTCGGTTGGCTGCCTTCTTTTGTGCAGTGCCCCAGCTCTAGTTCATTCTTTGCATCTCGGCTTCCGCAGTTCTCCGCCAAGTTGTTTGTGGTCAGCCTCTCTTTCTTGTGATGGCATCGGAGTCTCTTCTGAGGACGTGGCCAACCCAACTCCATGTCTGCCAGCTATGATGGTGTGCATGTCGTCTTAATTGCTCTGAGTAAGCAGTTCTTGGTTGGTGATGGTATTCGGTCAAAAGATGCGCAAAATTTTCCTTAGACAGATTGTGTGGAAAGAGGTCAATTTCGACACTTCCTTCTGTTACTCTCCAGCATTCCGCACCATAGAGAAGCACAGAAAGTACACAGCTCTCATATAAACTTAATTTTGTGTTTGTGCTGTACTGGGAAGACTTCCAGATTTTGTTTAGACTAAAATAAGGCTGTTCTCGCTTTATTCATTCTACTGTCGATGTCTCTACTTGTTCCACTGCCTGGTGTTACTATGCATCCCAGATGTGTAAATGTGTCAAAAGACTGCCCAAAATGTTTCCTTATACAGGGGAGGTTTCACCTAAAAAAATTTTTTTTTTATTTTTGTCTTTACAAGCTCCAATTTTTTTGGGCATGTTTAGGACATCAAAGCATCTAATAAAAAATGCTCAATCATTGGAAAATAATTATATTGGGTCCTAATTTGCATATTGTTACTAAAAATAGAAACTTTTTTGTGTCAAGATGCACACTTTATGTGCAAAGATAGACATTGGAATTTGGCTTGCACATAGATCACAGCATTCCTCAAGACTTTTAGTTTCATTTTCATAAACTGTCCCGAGTGATTTTTCAAAGAAATTAGACCCATTTTTTCTTGGAAATACTTTAAAAAGTTCACTGTTAATTTCGACACTTTCTGTTACTTGTCCAGCATATGATCATTCCAGTGCCAGCGTCAAAATAGACTTTCACCTCTGGAGGTTTCACAATTCATCAAAAGACGGCTCTTTTTTTTATTTTTGTCAGGCATTTTTTTTTTTATTGGGCCTTATGTTTAGGAACATCAAAAGCTTGTAATTATTGCACCAATCATTGGAGATTGCATATTGTTACCTTTTTTTGTGTCAAGTCAGATGACACACTTTTTTGCAAACATTGTACACAGCTCTTCATATAAATTTCTTGATTAAAATATACAGGTAATTTAAAAATTCAACTGATCAAAAAGTACAGGTGTGTTTTAAAACAATGTATAGCTGTACTTATAGTATAAGACTTCCAGATTTACAACTTTTTTGAGTAATCCTGACATGTTTTCCTAGACTAAAAAATACAGGGAAAACATGCTGTAAAATTGTCATAAGGCTGTTCTCGCTTTATTCATTCTACTGTCGATGTCAGACTTTGAAGCAGTTCATGCTGACCAAGATTTTCAAAAATTTCTACGCTCCCAAGTTCTCCATGTGTCAAATGTGTCTCTTCCTACAAATGTCTGAGTTCTTCTTCTTCTGCAGATCAGATTGTGGTTCATTAGAGTTCTGTGTTCCTCCATGGTTTTGACAACAAGAAGTCTGTAGACAATTCCTCAAAGACAGGCTGAATTGGTTTATATCATGTGTGGCACCAATCTCCACAATCTTCATGATCTCCAGCACAAGAATTTCTTACATAAAGGCAAATGCCCCATGCCTAACTTCATCGCCTCTTACATCATGCCTGAATTCTGCAACTTTATCAGGGCAGTAATCTGAACATGGCCGCAGCATTCTAATTTTCCTATTCTGTTCTTTGCCTCCTCAGCAAACTTTTTGAATCCCCATCCTCCAGAGATGATTTACTCTTAAGGCACATAATAACTTCTAAAAATAAGAAGCAATAAAATCCATAATTTTGTTTCACTTTGTTGAACTTTGATCTCTTGTCATTGTTATATAGCTCATTATTAGTCATTTTTAAAAATTCCACCTGGGACCGAAGATGCAGCAACAGTGATAAATGCAGTCAGCGACCCATAGCTTGACTTTGCTGTAAATGGTGACACAACGTAACAAATGTCCTTTTCAGGACGAATGCAGAAGAAGAAGAAAATTCCACCTGTACTTCCCACAGTATTTACAACACTTTTGACCTGCAATATTCCCATTTTGCTGCCTTTCCTTCTTAATTTTTTCATGCTACAGTAAAATCACATTCAGCATTACCCCATAATGCAGGGCTTCTAAACCTGTGGTCCTTGGACCCCGTGAATTCTAGGGGGTCCATGCAAGTAACCTAATATTAAAATGTAAAACTTTAAATTATGCTTTTATGTACATTTTTTAAAATGAAGGGTCAATTACCTTCACAAGACAATCAAAGGGGTCCATAGCCTTCATCGGACAATCATGGGGTACATGGTATAAAAAAGTTTAAGAAACCCTGCAGTGATGTATTCCTGAGTCTTGCAGCGTTATTTTAACAAGAATATTTAAAATTAAAAAAAAATTTAAGTAGAACATTAATAAAACTCGCCAGGACTTACAAATCACAACACCCATAACCCACCTAGAGCAGACCTGCATATCTACAGAAGTGGTTTACCTTCCACCAAACAAAACTTCATGACTCCAGTCAATGAATTATCAAGTCATTTAAAATGTGAAGATCTACTACCTTTTCCACTTTCAGGTAACTCAATGAGGAAATAGATAGTGAAGGTAAACAGTATATCAAACCATTCATAAAAAACTGCCAAAGATACTTTAGAGCAGCCTGGGAAGAAGAAACTAAAAAATCCATGAAAGGAGTTTGAAAGAAGCTGTGGCCATAAATCAGGCTATGACTTCCTGGGGTTTGAAGCAGCACCAGTTACATAGTCAAGTTGACCAATGAAGCAGGACCGGATGTTATAGAGGAGTTCTGCAGTCTCCTGGTAAGAGTCTTACCAATGATAAACTGCAGGAATTTACACAGTAGCATATTCAGTTAGGCTGCCAACCCTTATGACCTCGGTGCATAAGTACCAGAGAAAACACTAGAAAGAAAGCTCACTACAATAAGGTCACAATATTCATACGATCAGCTTGAAGAGAATAATCATGGCTGGAAGCACAAATGTCTGGCCAAATGAGATGTTCTCGGCATGATTTCCTGCTACCAAAATATTACTTCATAAGAGACAACTCTAGGAAAGGCAATCCACCCCTGGTTGTCTCTTTAAGAAGTAGAGAAAACATGAATTCACAGCCTGTTCTCTCATCTCAGATGTAGACTGATATTCACCACACTCCTTTAGCACGCTGGAGTCATGAATTTGCGACCATGGAACTCTATGTTCTGACCGCTGGAGTCGCAAATTTGCAACTTTCGTTTATCGTCGGTTTCCTGCCTTATAATATGTGTACACGTGATATCACCACCGGATGTTTAGATTTAATCTTTTGTGCAAAAGAGTTCACTTCCGATTTCGATTTTTATCTTTGACGGTTGTATTCGCGTTAATTTTTTGTGAATTTTTAAAAATCGAAATCAATCGGCATCGAACAAACTTCTATTTTCACTGAAATTGTCATGGATTCTGACTTCCGATGACGAGGAATTTGTTGGCATTACTAGCGCTGATATCGGTTCTCGGAATATGGGTGATTGCGGAGATGGGGAAAAATGGAGTTTGTCTAGCGCTGTTGACGATAATTTTGAAAGGTGACATTATATCAAGTTGTGAATGAGACTGGTTAACAGATAAAACAAAATGTTACAGAAACCCCTGCTGTAACAATACATGAATGCTTTTGTGCAGACTTCCTGCAAGGGTCCCAGCTGTAGTGGTGGCTCAATTGGGAGTGAAATGGATAACGATGTTTTATACACCAAGTGGTCTCTGAGGAGATGAATCGGGCCACTTCTCCCACCAGGAACTTTGTGAGAAGAAAAAGCTTTACCACAGCACAGGGTTGACAACTCTACCATGCCCAAACAAATTATATCAGAAACCACTACCACAAGAGCAGACGGACTACTTTAACACAGGTTTCCTTTAGGGATGCGGGGGGGGTCACCTGTAGTGGGGCCTCATGCCCTTTTAGGACTGAAAAAGTGACATCCATTCATGAACACAACTGATCAATTCAAATAACACTTCAGCAAATCAGTTTACGCATCAGCCACTGGAAATGAAAATATGCTAGCTTCTCACTAATCTTCAGCATTCTTGCAAGTAAATATTCCATCTGTTAACGAGAAACTGGAATCAACCAAACTTCAATCCTTCCTCACAAATGTTATGGTTAACATTCAGTTTTTAAAATGATCAAACATACTAGACAAAAGTGGAGACTTCTTGTTTCAAGAAAGTGCAACCACATATTCACTTAACAATGATTATAAAAAGGTTGACTTAACATGCAGTTGTAAAGTAATGTTAGTATAAAAATTATAAATAAGAATTGCCATGAATACCAAGAGCAAGAGATCTTCATTGTCTATCTGAAATGAGATGCAAATTGTGAAATTACATGCTTTTGTAGATAGTATATTATGTTTCATGAAATTGCATGTTTTTGTAAATTGTATATTATGTTTCATGAAATTACACGTTTTTGTAGATTGTATATTATGTTTCATGAAATTACACATTTTTGTAGACTGTATTTTATGTTTCATGAAATTACTTAATTGAGAAAGCTGCTTATTCTTTTGAGACCGTTGTGGAGCACAGGTCTTCAACCAGTTCTCTCAAAGCCCTCTTGCCTTGCACAATCTATCCTTTCTAAACTTTTCTGTATCCAAGAGAAAGCGCATATGGCTGACACAAGTACCATTCATCAAAAAGCTCTATGGAGATTCAAATTGACTACTGCTGTCTTTAAAAACATTCAAGCAGACATCTGAATGTATGAAGAAGTACCCCTTTTTTCTTATGTCTCCAGTTTTCTTCTCCTCTTAATTGGGTCTGTTTTTAATCAACCCTGGAAATTCCAGAAAAAGGACTGCCAACAAGAATCTTACTGAAACTTTTACTGCATTCTGACTGGTTTCAATAATTCAAAACCAGTGTGTTTTGACCAAAATTTAAAAATAAACGGTGTGGGGTGGGCGAGAGAGAGAGGTGCAGCAGTGACAAAAATGATCTTTCCATTTAGAAAAGAACGTGTTAATTGTGCAAGGGAAGAATGGTTACATGTTGGAGCAGAACTATGGGATTTTATTCAGACTTTTGAGTACTTACTCTATTGAGTTCATCAATTCTAGTATCTTTCTGTTCCATATCACACATGGATTGACTTTCCATAGCCTGAAGTTGGGCCATTGAAAACTCTGTCTGAAATGTGACAAAACAAAATAAAAGGTCAATTGTTTAAATGTTTGCACAAAACATCTTCCTTCTTCTTCACAAAGTTAAACTGACCTGCGCATCAAATCTGCATACTTCTGAAGATATTGTGTTCACTTGTTCAACTATACTTCAAGCAACAATGACAAAAAAGTGTTAATGAATGATAAAACAAAAGCAGACAATCATACCGGCATGCTAGGTCTTTACTGAGAGCAATACAAATATCATCAACATTTTCCTTTTTGTTCCCCATGGAGCATGTAGCCACCACTACAGCTGGCCACCTTGCAGGAAGCCTGCAAAAAACATTAACATGCTGCCACAGCAGTGATACTCATACTGGTCACCTTGAACAATATTGCCTGATGGAGCAGTAGTACTGTTCTTTGTCTCAGAACAGATTCTCAGGAACTACATAGGCAGTACAGGTTGGGGGGGGGGATATAAAAAAACAACGAATGGATAATAGTGGAAAGAAAAATGAACATAAGTAATAGAAACTTGTCTTTATTAAATGTTCTCTCCATTGCCGCTATCCTCCGTTTCTGTTTTTGTATTAGCCTGTGGGGCAGTTACATTGGCTTTTTTTTTTTTTTAAACTGATATTTTTGTAAAATTCTTTCTGCATACAGAACGCAGCAACGAATTAAATAGGACAATCATGAAACAAGTTCAAAAATTCAAATATCTACATACACTAACAACACCAGATGGACAATGCAACTTAGAAATTAAGAAAAGAATAAGCCTAAGCAATCTCCATTCCAGAAAATGGTGTGCATGCTTTCTAACACTCTTTGTAAACAAAGTAAGAATGTTCATTCCTTGGTGTTACAGAAAGCCCATCCTGGCATACTGAAGTGAAGCATGGGCAATCAGTAAGCAAATAAGAGATATTTGAAAGTAACAAAGATGTGTTTTATCAGAAGCATGTTAATAACACCATTGTCTGTTATACAGACTAATGAGGATGTCCTGAAAAAAGGCCAACATACAAAAGGCAGTTTATTAGAGTGAACAGTCCATACTTCTGGGTTTGTATAAAAAGAGGAAAGAACAGCAAGCAAAACTGATAGAACAAGACACAGGATGAGAGTAAGTGAAGATAGTTATCAGTGCAAATCATGAGAACAAGAGAAGAATGTGAAAGGTTAAACATCCTGGCACTGTTATTAAAAACAAAGATGAGAAAAATAACACTAAAGACAGGAAGTTGTAGAGAGAAATGAACATCTATGTTAAAGCTTAAAGCACTAGACTAAAATGTCTAGCCCTACCAGTTTGACTGTCACATAATTTTGAGCACATTCCAGCTCATATGTCTCTCAGTGCATGTTCTGTACAGTCTAGCCCAGTCCATGTGACAAGTACTCAAGTTATTCACAATTTAACACCAAACAAGTGAAACATTTCTTTTTGACACTAATAATGATGAAAGTATTGAGCTGTTAAGGCATGGTTATGCTTTAAGGCATTTGCCATATATTTAAAGAGATATAGAAGCGCATTTTTTCAAATGATATAAATGATTTTTGTTAGAGATGATACCGCACTGGTGCAGTGTCTCTATGTGAAGCTAGCAAGCATCCTCGCTCGTTTCTAGACAACTATGTTCATGGCCTTTCATTAGTAGACGTTGTCCTGTGTGGTCGTATTCTGAATTTGCTCCCTATTGTGAGCTATGCTAATTTATAAGCACATTCGTTATGTGGCTTGAGCCATTAGGCCAGTATATTATTTACCAGCCATGTCGTGCTGTCGTTGTAAAGGTGCAATGTTAGTCACCAAGTATATTCTTGATCTGTTAAGAGGCCACAGAGATATATTTCGCGTCTTGCTGTAGTGCTCCAACTGGATCTCACAGTATCCAGTTGCTAGTTGTATCGGTCAAGACTGTTGACGTCTACTACATATAATAATAGCCCCTTCAGTCATAACTGACTATGGGAATGCGCCCCTGAGGTGACAGTCCTCAACTGCTTATTTTCCTGGTGCTCCTTTCGACGTTTTCTCCTCACCTCTGCTTCTTGTGTGAGCCTCTCTTCGCCCAATCTGAGGTGGTGCCGTAAATAGCATCGCCACTTTGTGCGATCGGCAGCTTCATCCTCCCATGTTGCTGGATCCATGTCCAGTGCCCTCATATCTCTCTTGCACACATCTTTGAACCTCAGCTGTGGTCGCCCAACTGTTCTCTTGCCATCTGCTAATTGTCCGTAGAAGATATCTTTTGGGATGCGACCATCTTCCATGCGGCGAACATGGCCAAGCCAGCGAAGTCTGCGCTGTCTAAGCAGCGTATACATACTTTGAAGGCCAGCACGTGACAACACCTCGACATTTGTCACTTTATCTTTCCACGAGATGCCGAGGATGCGGCGTAGACACCGCAAATGGAAGGTATTGAGCCTTCTTTCTTGCGTAGCATAGGTCGTCCAGGTCTCGCTGCCATATAGGAGTGTGCTGGTGACGCAGGCATTATATACCGCAGCTTTGGTCTTCATTGTGAGTTTAGAGTTTCCCCAAACACGCGATTGAGGCGGGCAAAGGTAGCTGCAGCTTTGCCAATGCGGCTGTCGATTTCTGTATCCAGTGAGAGTATGTCATTGATGGTAGACCCTAGGTATGTGAAGTGGTGCACCACTGCCAATTCATAGTTATCGATAGTGATAACTGGTGCAGCACTCACATCCTGACTCAGCACATTCGTTTTCTTTAGACTTATTGTGAGGCCAAAGTCCTTGCATGCTTTAGTGAAGCGATTCATCAAGCTCTGAAGCTCCTGTTGGCTTTGAGTGACGACTGCAGCATCATCAGCGAACAACAAGTCTCTTATAGTGACTCTTCTGATTTTTGTTTTTGCCTTCAGCCTTGAAAGATTAAACAGACGGCCATCTGACCTAGTGTGAAGGCATATTCCTTCAGTTGCATCTCTGAATGCATGTTTCAAGAGTAAGGCAAAGAAGATTCCGAAGAGGGTCGGAGCCAGAACACAGCCTTGTTTAACGCCACTTCGTATATCAAAGGGCTGTGACGTGCTTCCAGCATATTGGACTGTTCCCTTCATGTCGTCATGGAATGACTTTATCATTTCCAGCATTTTAGAAGGGCAGCCTATTTTCAGGAGGATTTTAAAGAGTCCATCCCTACTAACCAGGTCGAATGCTTTTGTGAGGTCTATAAAGGCGATATATAATGGTCTTTTCTGCTCTCTTGATTTTTCCTGAAGCTGGCGGAGAGAGAAGATCATGTCTGTTGTTGATCTGCCAGCTCGGAATCCACACTGTGCCTCTGGATATATGTGCTCAGCTAACTTGTGTAGTCGCATTAAGATGACTTTGGCAAAAACCTTACCAACAATACTAAGAAGAGAGATGCCTCTGTAGTTATTGCAATCACTTCTGTCTCCTTTATTTTTATACAGTGTTACAATCTTGGCATCTCGCATGTCTTGAGGAATAGTTGTCTCTTCCCAGCACTGGCACAGCATCCTATGCAGGGGATGTAATAGCGTGCTCTTACAGCATTTGATTAAATCAGGAGGAATCCCATCACTGCCTGGTGCTTTGCCAGAGGCCAAGCTATCAATGGCCTTACTGAGTTCCTCTAATGTTGGTTCGGCATCCAGCTCCTCCATAGTTGGCAGACTATTGACAGCATCAAGGGCTGCAGGCGTAACGGTATTGTCTCTAGCGTAAAGCTCAGAGTAGTGCTCGACCCACCTCTCCATCTGCTTACCCTTATCGGTTAGCTTCTCTCCGCTGATGGTTTTTAGCGGTGCCGTCTTACTTTTATGGGGGCCAAGTGCTTTCTTTATACCGTCATACATTTGTCTAATGTTGCCTGTTTGCGCTGCGATCTGGATGCTCTCACTGAGCTGGAGCCAATAGTCATTTGCACAGCGTCGAGCAGTTTGTTGAACTTTGCTTCTCGTAGCCCTCAGGATCTGTAGGGTTCTGGCACTCGGTGAACGTTTGTATTCATTCATAGCACTGCGCTTAGCTTCAATAACAGGTGCCATCACATCTGATGAAGCGTCAAACCAGTCATTTGACTTTGCTGTTTTCTTACCAAAGGTGGCAAGTGCAGTACTTTGAATGGTGTTCCGTAGATGCTCCCAGTTCTCTGTAATAGTATCACCATGCTGAGGGCTACTGAGCACTTTCTTGAAGGTCGCAGTGAATTGAGCGATCATGAAAGGGTCTGACATCTTGCTGGTATCAATGCGTGGTTTCCCTTCATGTCTGACATGATAGAGTTTTCTTGGTTGTGCTCTGATTTTGCAGCAAACCAAGGAGTGATCTGTGTCACAGTCTGCACTATGGTACGAGCGCGTGGAGAGTACAGACCTGAGGAGTGGCCTTCTGACGAGAATCAGGTCAAGTTGGTGCCATTGCTTGGATCGTGGGTGTCTCCATGACACCTTATGCTGGGGTTTTGTCTCAAAGTAGGTGTTGGTCACGCAGAGATCATGGTGGACGCACAACTCTAAGAGCCGTTGTCCATTTTCATTCATCTTGCCAATACCAAACCTGCCCAGACATGAAGGCCATGAAACATTATCGGCACCCACTCTAGCGTTAAAGTCACCAAGGAGAACAAGCTCTGTTCTTGCCTAGGTATGCTTTTGATTACTGCTGCTAGATTCTCGTAGAACTCATCTTTAGCTTCTGAGGCAGAGTACAGAGTAGGAGCATACACACTGACAAGGGTGATGGGACCTGTGCTAGTTTGCAGGCGGAGCGTTAACAGGCGTTCTGATCCATTTTCGCCTGGTTCAACCATGTTAGTTAGCGATTTTTTGACCGCAAAACCTACTCTGTGTTCTCTAGCTTTATTAAGATCTTTCCCTTGCCAATAAAATGTGTAGTCCTTCTCGCTCACCGTTCCAGAGCCCGCCAGGCGCGTTTCCTGAAGTGCAGCTATATCCACCTGAAGTCGTTTAAGCTCATCATTAATTATGGCTGTCTTCCTTACATCGTTTACATCCTGTAGGTTTTCAGATAGTCCAGTCAACATAGTCCGGACGTTCCAGCATCCCAATCTGAGAGTTTGCTTATTTCTATTTTTTAGATAATTGCTTGGTGCAAAATTTTCTGTCCGCAGTTTGGGTTTGACCCTAATCCCCATGCACCCAATGGGGAAAGCAGACAGTGGCGGGACAACACCTTATTGACTGGGGGCTGCCCAGTTTGAAGCGGGCGGTAGCTGTCCAGTGAGATCCTAGAACCTCTCCCACTGTCGGAAGTAGCCCCTGGCGCCATGCCCTACGCCAATTGGGCAAAAGGCTTATAACCGGTAACTGCTACTTCCCGTGTTTTGCCGACACCTATAGGGTGAAGCTGGAGTGTCCTCTCCAGGGCGCGAGCTTGGGCACAGTTATATGGAGATCAAGCTGTTGCCCATGCAGCATGTTCCCCCTCTCCACACAGCCGGTAGATCCAAAGGAACGGCAGTAGCAGATACAGTTTGGTACCAGCCATGTCGCAGGAGTTGCCAGAATAATGTCGAATCAACATTAGACTGCCTTAGGGACTCCGACTCCGGATTTATCCTCAGGGTTTACTCCCGAAGCCAATTCCACAAATGGATATTCCCGCAAGGCAACGGTGGTTTGAATTCAGAGTTCCTTCTCTTAGATAAGCTACCAACCAAGGATCACGAGCCCTATCTGCTGGTTTTAAGGCGCCAGTCGCTCGCCTTTGCCCCTTCTCCCGTCAGTGGAAACAGTTCCGCCGGGCTCAAATTGAGCCACACGTGAAGGCCGGGAGCTGGACTTGGTTGTCAGAGGCTGTTTGAGGCGCGCGCCATAGAAGTATTTTATCTGCAGTGAGAGCTTATCCTCACTACAACTCCCGGCAATAACAACCTTTGGAACTGTTGACGTCTACTACATATATTAATATATATATGCCTGTCAAACCAGGATTGTTGCTGCTTGATGCTATTTATCATGTGCTATACACCAAATGCTGTTATTAAATGTTGTCTCCTCGTGATGCAAGCTTCGGATGCAGTTTATCATTACCAGTTGTTTCAACGTTCAAGTTATGGTGTTGGTTTTAAACGCATACTCCTTCAAGAACCGATACACGAACATTCGCATCAACAAATAGCCAGTACCAAAAATGGTATGTACAATCAACCGAGCCAATTTTACTAATCAACACCACCATCTCAATACTTGGTTATAACATGAGCATTACAAATATTTTAGAAGATGATTTGTTTTTTTTAAAACAATGTAAACTTCTTTATAAAAAAATGTGCAGAGTTAGTGAACAACCCAGCTGAAGACCATATGCAGCATAAAAGGAAGAGAAGTGAATCAAATATATCACTAAGTAAATATGCTTTGCACTTTTAGTAAATTTTAGTAACTAGAATTTGTCCGCACCATCAACATTAAAGTGTAGCCTACGCCATTAAAACTAAAGTTCAACCTGCGATGTCCAAATGAAAACCTAGCCAGAACTGACAAAATCAATGCTCGGATGACTACTTTCTATTAGGAAAACTGCCTGTAGAGATATCTAACCTATGCCATACTTGAAGACAAGAAAACTCTTTCACTTTTGTCTAATATTTAATTACTAGCCTGAATAAACCATTCTACTCATACAAACTTACTTGAATATATCCACTGGATATTCTTTAGTCCTAGAAACAAAACAAAATCTAAAATGGCCAAGAAACAGAAAAATTGCTGCCCACTATGAGATCATGTGCTGAACAAACAGGATCTCACTTTAAGTTGTAATGTTAATGTGACAGTATTTTACGTAAAATGGCAACTAATTGTCTTTATTGTGATGTTTATTTCATATTAATTAGTTGGATGTGGGTGAAGAAATAGCAATTTAAAAATAAGATGTGACGTTTCAGTCACCCTGCACAGAAAGAAACAATCAAGATGTAGACAATACTGCATCTTGGGAAAACATGTATTCTAAGTCGTTCAACAAAGAAAAGAAAGTACTTCGAAATTGCAGCCTAAATTCTGAAATGTGACACTGACTTTGTAAAAACATTGAGCACAGTATAAAGCATGTCTCTTTTCTTCCACAGGTCAGTAACTCAGAACATCCGAAAACTGAAATATTCAAAAAATCGAGAGCCTTTTATTAGCACTGTAAGATATTATGACACCAAAGACATGCTGAAAAAGTTGACATATTTAAAATAATGCCATGATACTGCACGGATCAACAACATGCTAAGATACAACACAACAGCAGAAATTTGATAACTAAAGACACAGAAGAATACATTAACGCAGGATTTTAAAAAAATAGAAAGAAAATGCATGTCCTACAACAGACCACCACCAAAAGTCAAAATCATAAGATCAAACAAGCTCAGATAGCCAGGACATATCAAATGAATGGAAGCTACCACACAGGCAAGAAAGACCTACGCTAAATGAATTCATGGCATAAAATGAAGGAAACATCACTGAAATAAATGGATAGAAAGAACAAAAATAGACTCAAAAGTACAGACGTGCAGATCATAGAGACAGACCATCAAGGGTAGAGAAGATAAACAAACTGGTACAGAAGCAACTGCTGAAACAGCTCATGAATATTTTGGTGCAGGCTTCTTGCCTAAGTGTCAGCTTAAGTGATGACTCCATACTTCACAGGGAACAAAAAGGGAAATGATGATCAACTATAAGGAAAAGGGTCCTGTAATACTGAATCACAGGGGGCCCAGATCAATTATCTACAATAAAATGCAAAGTGTCTGTGGCAAAGTCTAAAGAACTATGAACGCCAAAGAAGAAAATAGTAAATGGTACAAACACGTGAAAATAAAAAGGTGAGACTATGTACAGTAGAGCCCCACTCATATGGCGGGTTATGTTCCAGATCCCCGCCAAAGAGCGGAACATAGCCTTTTTAAACTTTCAAATGCACATACACTAAAAACATGCTTACACTATCATATATTAAGTGCCCAATAGAGATAGGCCTTTAAAAAAATGATATGAAAGTAAATTGAATATACAGCATTTAAAATAAAAGGCTTATTATCTGTCTATCACTACTACACTTAGATGCCATTGTAATTAATAAAAAATATTTTAAATAATATAATACATTTTGAAAAATCGCCCGAATACAAAGAGATGGTGAGAGCACAAATGCTGCAAACAAACTGAATTACCAACAATAAAATGGCGCCCGAGGGCCATTCTAGGACTAACTGCGTGCAAAATATTATGAACATGTACATAACTGAAAACCGCCGTATTAACAGAAGGCCGAAAAGCGGGGCCCTACTGTATATATAAACATTGTATATATAAACAGAGAGGACATGCTGCGCCAACAATAAGTACACAGATTGGGGGAGAGACAAGATTAAAGCTTTAAGAACTATAAAGGTGGAATTTCAGGGGCAAAAAAAAAAAATGGATGATAGAGACATTACAAAATAATGTAACTGTTGTTAAGAACCATCACAATTTGGAACGCTAAAGAATGAGAACATTTTGTGTGTGTGTATATATATATATATGTAGTGTGAATATCAACAGAAACGTACAACACAAATCATATATACAGGTACACCTCCGAGATACTGCGGGTTCGGTTCCAGACCACCGCAATAAAGCGAATATCGCAATAAAGTGGGTCACACCCATTTTTTTGGCTTCCAGTGCATATAAGTCTAAAACCATGTTTACACTATGTCTATTAAGTGCACAATAACGTTAGGTCTAAAAAAAACAATGTACTGTAAAATTAAATACTTTATTTCTAAAAATAAATTGCTAATCTTCATCATCTGAACTTCAGCGAATCGTAATCTTTTTGCTGGTGGAGAGCCAAAATCTAACGGAAGAAGAAGGCACATTCTAAAAAATACACATGAATAATTTGGAGAAAAAAAAGCGCACCATCTGCGAAGCGCAATAAAGCGAGGTATGCCTGTATATATATATCAGTTCCTTACGGAGCATAGGTCTTCAATAAATTCATGCCAAGCCTCCAAGGTTTTTCTGTGTCTTCTTTAACCTTTTTTTGTCCTATTCCCTTGCCAATTTTTTCATTATCAGTCTCCCTCTATTTCTCTTACCCTGGGGATTTCGGAAAAAGAATTGCCTTGTAATGCTTCCAACTGGTTTCCCAATACATGTCCAGTCCAGCGTCGGCATCCTTTCCTCACCTCATTCCCTAGGTATTTGGTTCCTTCCCTCAGTTTGACATTGGTGATCTTTGTTTCACCACTTCAATCCTCCTATTCTGCACAATTATCAATAAGACAAGCTACACCTTGCAGAAAAAAAAAGCAATATCAAAGACAAAAACATTAAGGAGACATCCTTACTCCGAATGCTTGGGGTGATGGAGACTTAGCCCCTGTGTTTTGTGGCTGGGTGTTTCGACTTGGCGACTGATTTTGCTAAAAGATCAATAAAGAGATTAGAAGTTTCAGTCACCTGTCTGCACAAGTTTAAAATTACAGCATAAACAAACTTAACAGAGGCATTATCAATATAAATACTCTAAATTATTTATCTTCAAATCTCTTAATGAACAGTCTAAGCATTGTTATGATGAGACATTCTGTCCATTAAACACTGAACAAGCAATCAATGAAGGCATCATGAGCACTGTACAATACATAATGCATCATAAGAACAAATAAAATTAATATAGCTTGAACTTATCCCTTTATGATTACTGTTGAGCAGAAACAGTTATGTGACTTAAGCATAGCCTTTTTTTTAACTTAAAAATAAACAGACAGATGATTTGGCAAATAAAATGGATGTTAACTGAGTTAACAATTATCTATGCAAAGTACAAACAAATATAACACAACATGACCCCATGTAGTTGCTAGGGGTCTCTGTCTGAAAAAATACAGAATAGGACTGTCATAACAGGTGACTAATATGAGGTTGTGTGTGGGGCTGGCAACCTCATCATGTCAAACAAATAGCTACCATAATCCATAGCAGCAAGATCACATGCCTGCTATGATGCAGGCTTTCTACTGCAGTGGTAGCTCCATACTACATAAGAAGAGAGAAGGGAAAAAAAAACTGTGCAAAAAGATGCAGAGACAACAAAGAGATGCGCTAAAATACAACTGTGATGTGCGAGTTGTGATGAAGAAAATCTATGTTTGCAGAAAAGAAGTTCAACAGCTTGGAATGTTAAGATGATTTTAAATTGTGCATTAATATGCTTAAAGCTTAGACTTAATATTAGACTTATAAGAAGTGGTGAGTTAAACTTGCCTTGAAGTACTCATTTATTTTTTTCCCATTTGCCTCTACTTTCTTCACAGCTGAAAGTACAATTTTAAATCTGTGGTAAAGTATGACAGAGACCAAAATAGTTTATGCATTTATAACAAATGAAGTTCTCAAATCTGCATAAACTACAACAAGGCTATGACTGGACCACTGAACGCTCACCTGTGAATAATGTCCTTCTGTACCACAATTAAAAGGTAATGAAATACACATATATTTACAGAAAACACACTACATTACATGGTTCATATGTATGCACTAAAAGCCTTGAAAAAGAAAAAGAAAATAAAAATTCAGAACAGTAAATTACCTGTTTGTACAAATTCAAAATTAAGAAAATTGAATTTTTAGCAAATTAAATTCTGTTCATGTGTCCTTCACAAATTTATGCTTAAAGAAGTTCCACACAAAAAAAAAACAATCTTGATCATGGTCAAGACATATACAATACAGATAATCAAAACGAATACTTGTTCTTGTATATTACTAAGCTACAAATCAGCTGTGAACGACAAAGTAGAGAAGAAATAAAGAAAGCCATAAAGCTTCTGAAGATGAAAAAGCAGCTGGTCCAGATTGCATTCCAGCAGAGGCCATCAAAACAGATATTGATACCTCTACAGAGATATTATACAAACTACTTGGCAAAGTCTGGGAGAGAGAGGAAATACCAGCAGAATGGAAGGAAGGTTATCTGGTCAATTTGCCAAAGAAGGGAAATTTACAAGAGTGCACAAATTATAGAGGAATAATGTTACTATCGGTGCCAGGAAAAGTATTAAACAGAATCATCCTTGAGAGATTAAGAGTCCATAGACAAGCAACTGAGAGATGAACAAGCAGGTTTTCGACAAAACAGATCCTGTACAGACCAGATAGCCACACTGAGAATAATAGTTGAACAAAGTCTGGAATGGAATTCACCGCTGTACATCGGATTGTGGACTATGAAAAGGCATTTGACAGTGTAGACAAAGAATCACTTTGGAAACTGATGAGGCATTGTGGAGTTCCCATGAAGATCATTAACTTAATAAAGAAGACCTGTGAAGACATGACATGCAGAGTTCTTCATGAAGGACAACTTTCAGAACCGTTTAGGATTAGAATGGGAGTGAGACAGGGATGCCTCTTGTCTCCATTTCTTTTCTTACTATCAATAGATTGGGTTATGAAAACATCGACATCACAACAGAAATGGAATCCAGTGGAATCTGACTAAACAGCCTGATGATCTGGATTTTGCTGATGACTTGGCTCTTCTGTCCCATAACCATAATCAGATGCAAGAGAAAATGAAAATTCTCATTGAGAGGTCACAACAAGTGGGCCTGAAAATACACAGGGAAAAGACAAAGATTATGAGAATAAATGCAAGAAATGATAACAAGGTTGAACTTGAAGAAACACCACTAAAAGATGTAGAATCGTACACATATCTTAAAAGTAATATAGACAAAGTTGGAGGGACAGACAGTGATATCAAAATAAGAATACAAAAGCAAGAGGAGCTTTCACTGCATTGAGAAACATATGGAGAACAAGAGAAATCAAGTCCAACACAAAAATAAAAATCTTCAACTCAAATGTGAAGTCAGTCCTATTGTATGGCTCTGAGACATGGAGAACAACAAAAACAACAACCAAAAAGCAACAGACTTTTATAAACGGATGCGTGCGTAGAATAGAAGGACTGAAATGGTATGACAGTCACAAATGTGGAATTGATGACAAGAACCAGACAAGTGCCAGTGGAACAAGAGCTGAGAAGACGCTGGCGATGGATAGGACACACATTGAGGAAACCTGTTGATAGCATTACAAAGCAGTCCTTGTTCTGGAATCCACAGGGAAAGAGAGGCAGAGGTAGACCAAAAAACACGGAAAGAACTTGAGTGGATGGCACAGGACAGGAAGACTTGGCATGTGTTTGTTGATGGCCTATGCTAAAGGGTATTGATTGAAAACGAATACCTTACTGGACAACCTACATATATGAGATATGTGCCCTGAGTTTCAACAAGGCGAACTGAATATGCTTTGAACATATGGTCAGTCACTTCTGAATTAGTAATATGTGTGGTCTGAATTTTAAGCGCTTTGTTTCCCTACTTTTCATTATGCTTAAATTTAATTAAAACTGAACTGTAATTATACACAGTTTGCAAAACTGTATGCAGCAACTTCTTCTTCTTCTTCTGTCCTTAGCCACAGACCGTCAAAGCAGTCAGTGGCCATTACGCCTAGTGGCGTCTTAGGGCAACAGCAGATAGGTTTTCTTTGCCATTGTTTCCCATCATGCCTAGTGGCGTCTTTAGGGCAACGGCAAATCAACCCATTTGCTGTTGTTTCCGTAATCGAAGTGACTGGCAAACGGGTGATCAGCCCGTTGTGATGCAGCAACTGCTAACCCTTTAAGTGATACATTATAACAGTTCCTAACCGCACCATAAGTCAAAGCCCTTTGGCCAGCACAGAAAAACATGCAAGACAGTCAACAGCATTGGAACAAAAACTAAATGTAATTAAGGGCCAGGAAAATAATAAACTTTTATTAGCATGAAGTGAATGTAATGAAGTAATAATGACTCCTAAGTGTGCCATACCATTAATGTTTGTGGCTGTGCTACTGGCACAACAGAAAAACATGCAATAACATACATAACATTGAAACAAAAACCAGATCAGTTTTGGTAACTCTGGAGCCAGGATAGAGCTTTGGAGGGATCAGAAATGAAGAAACCTTTGCTACAAAGTAAGTTGTGTTTATTTTCTGCATACATTATTACTCAACACAACTATCATCACCTATCAGCTTCATGTGAATCACAGACCCTCAACTAATTCACACCAAACCACTTTATCCAGTGCCATCTGTTTAAATTTGTTTCACGTCTTCTTTATCTTTTAGATCTGTTTCCAATTCCCTTCTTCAAATATTTCTTAGTCTCCTTTTATTTTCTTGTGTCTTAGGGATTCCAGACCAAGGTCTGCCTTCAAAGTCTGTCCTAATCCATGCCAACATCTTTTCCTCATCTAGTGCTTCACTTGTATATGTCTGCTTCTTGTCATCAGTTCCACACTGTTCATTTGGTCATACCATTTTAATCCTTCAATTCTGTCGATGCACCCATTTATGAAATTATGTCAACTTCTTGGTTATCGTTTTGCTGTTCTCCATGTAATTTGAGCTGAAAATTCATATTTTTGTGCTGAATTTGATTTCTTCGGATATTCAGATCATTATTATTGTTACATAACTATATGTGCACCAGCTTCCTATCTGTTCAAGCATTTGCCGCTCACTGCAAAGTTACCGGGATCAAAACCTGGTGGCAACACGCTTCAGTCTCCGTAGCGGTGTAAACTGCTCATAACTCTGCTCTTGAGTTAGAGAATAGCAACAGCAGCGAGGAAGGGAATTAGTCATCCCATCTCACAAGCTGGACCTAGTATGATGAAGTCTCTAACACTTCACTCTCACATGGCAGTTATCAGCTAAGCGACTACATTTACTTTTTAAAAATTATATTGTGTATTATAATTTACAAGCCCATGTCAAATGGTGAATGTCATTTATAGTTTTTCCAAGGTTGTAAATGTACCTAAATATGGCACCTGTTCATCTTTACACTTTTTTTTAAAAGCCCAAATCTCAAGAACATACGTATCATGAAAATAGACTTACTGTATAGTGAACTACTGTAATAACCTTTCTGACTAAGTGTAGCAGTAATTTCACAGAAATATTTAATGCACATTATTATCATCATCCATCCACCTTTTCGCTTTCTATGGAAGATAGGGTTGCAAATACTATGTGCTACCAAATATTTTATGCACATACCTGGTGTAATAGGTGGATTTTCTGCAGTTAACTTTCGTTTTCTTTTTCTATCACTCAATTTGCCCTTGTCTGGTGTTGGCATCAGACCCTGTTGAAAATGGCACAAAAGTTGTAAATAGATCTGTGAACAAGTTTCTTCGAATATGAGCCCCATGATTCATTAAATGGGTTTGTATGTCCATGGATGTCATGTTTTTAGATACCTCTTAATAATCATGAAATAACTATGGGTGACATGTGGAAGCTTAGTTTACCCAACACCCTTCTCAACTATGATAAAGAAATAACAATAGATGCCATGTGGAAGCTTAGTTTACCAAACACCCTTCTCAACTATGATAAAGAAATAACAACAGATGCAATGTGGAAGCAAAGCTTATTATGAACTACTTTTAACTATGACAGTGAAACGATCACAGATGACACGTGGAAGTTCGATTTGTTACATACTCCTCTAACTATCTTCTTCGAGTGCAACGTCATCTGGTTTAGGCAGTCATGTCCCATTACAAACTCCCTTGTACCTGGTGTTGATTATCAATTCTGTTACTGACTTATTTTGTTCATGTCTAGTGCCTTCTCTCTTTGTCCTTAAAGTGTGAATATATAAAAGTACGAGCTACATCTCATAGAAAGAGAAGAAAACAAATAAAGAGGCCCAAGAAAAGCTAGGAATCAAAAGAGAAATAATGAATAAGGTCAAAGTCAAACACATAAAACATTCTTGCTGAAAACCATAAAGGAAGGAAGAATTGAAGGCAAAATACTGGTGTATACGGGACAATAACATCAAGAGATGGACAGTAAAGAGTCTATCAGAGTGTACCATCAAGACATGAGACAGAAGATGGAGATCCATTGCAGCAATGCAAAAATGGCAGCTGTTGTCTTTTCTTCATTTGAGTTTCTTTCTGAAGCATGTAATAAACTTTATCAACTTGAAAGTTTCAAGAAATTTGAAATAACACATGAAATAACTGTCAACAAACAGAGAACGTGTCATGTCACTAATGAATGTGATGAGCCAGATATACAAATTATTAATATCCACAACAGCTAACTTTACAGTCAGGATATTCAAACTAAACTGTAATGCCGCTGAACAATTAGTGCAGTGAATAATGGAATGAGATCTGCTGAAAGAAAAGACTCACTTCGCCATCTTCTTTGTCTATTGAGCCACCACTGCTAACATTGCTACTGTCTTGCTGCTGTTCCTGAGGTGGTTGCGGCATCATCAGTGGCTGAAACTGAGATTTAAGAGCAAGCAACATGAAAAACTTGTTTTAATAAGACTGAATTAATGATAACTTGCAGGCCAACTTGCTATCAAAATGGCACTAAGAGTGCTATATAAAATACTATAACATACATGCACATCAACATTAATAGCAGCATGGTGGCCAGACCAAACAGATTATATATGAGACTACATCTACGTGTATTGGTTCTTTCCAGAAGCTATGTTGGCAAGGTGAAACAGCTATATTTACTGTAATCATGTAAAATGGAACAATACAGCCACCCATTGCCCTATCGGGAAGCAAAAACCATCATCCACAACAAGTACAAAAATCAGTGGAAGGAGGAAGGGGATATATACAGCAGAGATGACCCAATCCACCACCTAAACAGACACCAACAGACGACAATTTTCCGCCTGAGAACTGGTCACTGCAGATTACTTGGACATCTCTATCGCCTCAAGATATCCCACACGAATGAATGCCCTTGTGGAACTGATATCCAGACTCCAGAACACATTCTCCAGAACTGTCCAACCCATGATAAATTGTGACGTGCGACCTGGCCAAAAGGTGATGAGCTCCAGCAGAAGCTATGGGGCTGCCGCGCCGACCTGGAAAAGACTGTGGACTTCGTCCTGGCGACAGGCCTGCAGATTTAGCATGACTACAAACCGAACACAGAAGAAGAAGAAGAGACTGTAATCATTCTCAGCAAAGTCAACAAATATTAGCCAATGGGTTTTTTAAAGATTTATTATTATGTATTGAACTTAGTTCTCGCTTTTCTGCTCTTCTTTTTTCAATCATCTGTCCCTAATGAAGGCCTCATGGCGATAACATGGGCATGCCTGCTGTCCTGATATAGATACATTACTTATTTTCGTTTATCCCACCATATACACTCCACAAACAGGAAATATAGATAATTTACTTTATTATATTTTGAAGCATAGTTAAGCAACTAAATGTTAACGTACAGTTTCAGCCAAAGAGATTACATTAATGTGATCTTTTTTTTAAATATCGTACTTCTTCTTCTTCCTCGTTCATCCTGAAAAGGACGTTGGTTGCGTTGTGTCTGTTTACACCGGAGCTGCGATATCTGCGCCTTTCGGCCGACTTCAGCAAGGCATTTTTTGGGACCAGGTTTGCCTTCCCTCTTCGATCCCTACTCTCAGCCAGACTGCAGTGATGAAGCCTGTTTCCAGGACCACCACGAAGAGGTGGAGTAGGGTCTTGGTCAGCTCTGGTTCGCTGACCTGACGCAAGCAGTCAAGCTATGGGTCGCTGACTGCATTCTCTATTGCTGCATCTTTGGGTCCCTTTTATATCGTACGGCCGCTATTACTCGAGGTGAAATCTCAGGTTAGTATGTCTAAACCTGAGACTGATTTTACGTGAATATCCTATTTTCTCTGTACGCTGACAGGTGTCCCTCGCCATTCAGGCAGATACTTGCCGTCTTCGGAGGGTACCCATTAGAGCTGGGTCGGCCCAGGAGCCGTTCAGGTTATTACAGTCCCAGGTCGATGACTCTGCTTCAAATGTCTTCGCCAGGGCTCGAATTAATCCAGTCCAAATCCCAGTCGACGATACTACTTCAAATGTCCTCACCCAGGCTTGAACCTGGATCACCCAATTGCCAGCGCAGTGTGGTAACCATTACACCAGCGTGGCTTCCAATGTGATCTATATAGTGTCAGTGAGGATTGGTTTTATGGAAAAATAAAGTTCACGCAGTTTTTATTCAGTGATTCAGAAATTTAACAAGTAATATCAAGTAAAGGGGAAGGGAAAAGGATCCTGTTACACACCCATTGAGGCATTTTGGGTATATGGTGTTAGGCCCATATTTTCTTGACCATCGGCACACTAGGGGTGATGTGGTCAGCATCACACCGGCCGCCTTAACCTTCCCAGAAGTTGCTCTGGTACCCAATTCTTGAGGCTGGGTCGACCCTGGAGCCGTTTTGTGGTCTAAAAAAATCTCAACTCAATTGGGGATGTTCGATCCACCAAGCTAGGAAGCCAGTGCACTAACCACTGTGCTATATCGAGGTATTTATTATTAATAATTTAGCAGTATTTTAGGATGTTATACAAACAAAATCACCCTCCTCCCCAAAAATGTGTTTAAAAAAACAAGGGTTATATCATAATATTTATTATTAAATAGTTGTCTAGAATTTTAGGCTGTTTTAGAACAAACTTTTCCCCCAAACAAGCAAAAAAACTGACCAAACTGATAATCATTAAGGAAGCCACAGCCATGTTGTGGAAGACCAATATGGCATCCTTGAAGGACCAGAAATTGACTCCAATTTACCTATGATCACTCTAAGTGATTTAAAGTATTTTTGTTCTGATACACATTTTGTATTCAGCATTGGAATGATCACTTGGATTTCAAACTACAACACTGAAAGATTTCTTTACTGGCAAAAAAAATGACACCTTTGACCATACTCTGTGTTGTGAGTTTTTCATGCTATTAACCCATTTACCATCATGGACTGGCCCATGAACCTCTACACCTCACAGTAGAAGAAGAATAGCACCAATAAACGTAGCGACTAATACGAGGTTGTGCATGGGGCTGGCAACCTCTTTATGTATAACAAATTACAACAGAAACTACTGCTGCAAGAGTATGTAATTGTTTGATGCAGGATTCCTGCAAGAGGACCAGCTGCAGTGGTGTCTCCATGCTCCGTATGGAGGGCATAGGAAAATGATGATAAACATGGATTAGTCCAGCTTGTCAGGGATGTATACATTGATTTAAACAGAAGCTAAATAAGAACTAAAGCAAGCAAGAGGACATGCACACTATCATAGCTGGCAGACGCTGGAGCTGGGTTGGTCATGTCCTCAGAAGAGACCCCGATGCCATCACAAGAACAGCTATGCTATGGACCCCTGAAGGAAAACAAAAGAGAGGCCGACCAAAAACAACTTGGCGGAGGACTGTGGAGGCTAAGATGCAAAGAATGAACCAGAGTTGGGGCACTGTACGAAGGATGGCCGCCGACCGAGCAAAGTGGAATCAATTTGTTGTTGCCCTACAAGACGCCACCAGGCGTAATGGCCACTGACTGCTTTGACGGTCGGCAGCTAAGGATCAAAGAAGAAGAAGAAATAAGAACAGCCAGAGCTATGACTCATGAAATATACATTGAAGCAAATAAAGAAGCATCAGAAAAAACAAAAGGAGATATACTGATGACTTGGCAAGAGAGGGGTAGCTGTAGCCAAAATTAAATATGAGGGACCTGTACAATAGTGTTGAGTTGCTAACAAGGAAATACAAACAATCAAATGGTTTTATCAAGGTCAAGAATGAAAGACTGCTTAGCAACAAATAAGAGCTAATAAACAGACGGAGAGATCATTTGAGAAACTTCTAAATAGATCAATTCCACAAGATCTCCCAGGCATCCAACCAGAAGAAAGGAGTAAAAAGGGAACTGTGCTAAACTAAATAAAGAAGGAATATAGCCATAAAGTGATAGAAAAGCTGTGGACCCTGATGCCAGCAGAGATCATCAAACAATAGAACTAATAAACATGTAAAAATAAAAAGTCATAAATGGGTGCCTGATAAACACTAATAGTAAAGGAGACAAGAAGACATCAGAAAGACAAGATACTGGATAGGTTAACATTTTGGCATGGACAGAAGCCAACAACAAAACTGAGGACTGAAAGTTGAGGTGAGACATATCTCCTATGCATCCCCTTGCAAGGAAGACTGCACCAAAGTGTTTATGTGATTTTGCAGCAGTAGTTATGGCTTGCATAATAATAATAATAATAATAACAGCCCCTTCAAACATAACTGACTATGGGAATGCGCCCCTGACGTGGCAGCCCTCAGCTGCTTATTTTCCTGGTGCTCCTTTCAACGTTTTCTCCTTTCCTCTGTTTGTTGTGTGAGCCTCTTTTCGCCCAATCTGAGGTGGTGCGTAAATAGCATCGCCACTTAGTGCGATCGGCAGCTTCAGCCTTCCATGTTGCTGGATCCATGTCCAGTGCCCTCATATCTCTCTTGCACACATCTTTGAACCTCAGCTGTGGTCGCCCAACTGTTCTCTTGCCATCTGCTAATTGTCCGTAGAAGATATCTGTCGGGATGCAACCATCTTCCATGCGGCGAACATGGCCAAGCCAGCGAAGTCTGCGCTGTCTAAGCAGTGTATACATACTTTGAAGGCCAGCACGTGACAACACCTCGACATTTGTCACTTTTATCTTTCCACGAGATGCCGAGGATGTGGCGTAGGTATTGAGCCTTCTTTCTTGCTTAGCATATGTCATCCAGGTCTCGCTGCCATATAGGAGTGTGCTGGTGACGCAGGCGTTATATACCGCAGCCTTGGTCTTCGTTGTGAGTTTGGAGTTTCCCCAAACACGCAATGTGAGGCGGGCAAAGGTAGCTGCAGCTTTGCCAATGCGGCTGTCGATTTCTGTGTCCAGTGAGAGTTTGTCATTGATGGTAGACCCTAGGTATGTGAAGTGGTGCACCACTGCCAATTCATAGTTATCGATATTGATAACTGGTGCAGCACCCACATCTGACTCAGCACATTAGTTTTCTTTAGACTTATTGTGAGGCCAAAGTCCTTGCATGCTTTAGTGAAGCGATTCATCAAGCTCTGAAGCTCCTGTTGGCTTTGAGTGACGACTGCAGCATCATCAACGAACAAGTCTCTTATAGTGACCCTTCTGATTTTTGTTTTTGCCTTCAGCCTTGAAAGATTAAT
Organism: Oreohelix idahoensis; assembly: GCA_024509875.1. NCBI lineage: Eukaryota > Metazoa > Mollusca > Gastropoda > Stylommatophora > Oreohelicidae > Oreohelix > Oreohelix idahoensis. Next base: position 56,941 of record JAMPIV010021832.1, on the reverse strand, counting down.
TAAACAGATGGCCATCTGACCTAGTGTGAAGGCATATTCCTTCAGTTGCATCTCTGAATGCATGTTTCAAGAGTAAGGCAAAGAAGACCCCGAAGAGGGTCGGAGCCAAAACACAGCCTTGTTTAATGCCACTTCGTATGTCAAAGGGTTGTGACGTGCTTCCAGCATATTGGACTGTTCCCTTCATGTCGTCATGGAATGACTTTATCATTTCCAGCATTTTAGAAGGGCAGCCTATTTTCAGGAGGATTTTGAAGAGTCCATCCCTACTAACCAGGTCAAATGCTTTTATGAGGTCTATAAAGGCGATATATAAAGGCCTTTTCTGCTCTCTTGATTTTTCCTGAAAAATGCACCGTTCCATAGCCTGCCAGGCGCGTTTCCTGAAGTGCAGCTATATCCACCTGAAGTCGTTTAAGCTCATCATTAATTACGGCTGTCTTCCTTACATCGTTTACGTCCTGTAGGTTTTCAGATAGTCCAGACAACAAAGTCCAGACGTTCCAGCATCCCAATCTGAGAGTTTGCTTATTTCTATTATTACGATAATTGCTTGGTGCAAAATTTTATGTCCACAGTTCGGGTTTGACCCTAATCCCTATGCACCCAATGGGGAAAGCAGACAGTGGCTGGACAATACCTTATTGACTGGGGGCTGCCCAGCTTGAAGCGGGCGGTAGCTGTCCAGTGAGATCCTAGAACCTCTCCCACTGTCGGAAGTAGCCCCTGGCGCCATGCCCTACGCCAACAGGGCAAAATGCTTATAACCGGTAACTGCTACTTCCCGTGTTTTGCCGACCCTATAGGGTGAAGCTGGAGTGTCCTCTCCAGGGCGCGAGCCTAGGCACAGTTATATGGAGATCAAGCTGTTGCTTGCATAAAGACATTTTAACTTGTTAGGAATTAAGCAGGTCTTGTGCAATGTAGCTCTGGACTGCTTTAAATATCACTACACTTATATCTCTACATATGCTGGAACATTACTGAAAAACCTTGGTGTCTGTATTCAATCACTTGTTTTATATCTTCATACGAGAATGCTGTTTCGTTACTTTTACCATCTTGCTATCAACAGATTTCCTCATTTGATTTCCTATCAAACACCCTCTTTTCCTCAGCTCTTTTCCACTAGTATTTATCTGGGGGTTTTTTTCTTTCAGTTGCTGATGACACATCATTTTCATTCCTTTATTCTGCACAAGAACCCATTTGTGAAAGTGTAATTTCTTGTTTGTTGCTATTTGCTGTTCTCCATGCTTCAGAGCCATACAATATGGCTGCCTTGATCTATGAGTTGAAGATTTTTGTGTTCAATTTGATTTCTCTTTATATCCATTCATTTCTCAATGCAATGAAAGCTTCTCTTGCCTTTTGTATCTGTTAACTTAACATCACTGCCTGTTCTTTCAACTTTGTCTGTGTTGCTGCCTAGATATATTTATGAGTCTACTAACTTCTTGGGAAGTTTCTACAAATGAACCCTGCATATCATTTGTTATATTTATTCTCTTAATTTTTGTCTTTTTTCTGTGTTTTTACAGACTCAATTGCTATGGCCTCTCAAGTATTCTCATTTGATCTATCTACTGCTCATGGTACCTTTGCACGATCAGTAAGTTATAAATATTCTCTTCTTCCGTCCTTAGCCACCGATCGTCAAAGCAGTCAGTGGCCATTACGCCTAGTGGCGTCTTAGGGCAACAGCAGATAGGTTTTCTTTGCCACTGTTTCCCATCACGCCTATTGGCGTCTTTAGGGCAACGGCAAATCAATCCATCTGCCGTTGTTTCCGTAATCGAAGTGACTGGCAAACGGGTGATCAGCCCGTTGGTAAGTTATAAATATAATAATCCAATAAAATTTGTTAATGCTCTTTTGAGTAGAGAATGATTTTTCTGAGGATCTGTTTATTTTGACCAACTTATTAGTCTATTTTTTTGGGGGGGGTTCTCTCTTGTTCACACCCCACCCCACTCACACACACACAAAGGGTATCAACTCTAATGCAAGTCAGTAGTGTTGGTGTAAGAAACTTAAGTTAAACTTTTCTTTTAATTTCCTACTTGATTTTTTTTTACCTTATCCAAGTAGGTCTAAAGGTCTTATCACACATTTTTACTCTACAAGAAGCTATTGAAATATGGTATGTGCAAGAGTGAACACGGTCCTACTGCGCGCTGCCATATGGAGCTGCTCAGCCACCACTGCGCGCACTAACATCGCCTGGCGTGCAAAGTTCTTCTTCTTCTTCATACACTCTCAGACGTCTACTTAAATATTTTCAAAGAAAGCAGTGAGCAGCTTGGAGCTATTTGTGTCTCCACAGAGTTTTTCCAGGAATGGCATTGGTGCCGGCCAAAATGCTTTCTCTGTTCCTCTCATGTTGGGCATCTTTGAAGCAGATGTTCAGCAGTCATTTTATTTGTGCCACAGCTACACTCATTGGTAGTTGCTATCTTTAGCTTGTTGAATAGATGGTATCCCAATCTGCTGTGGCCTGGGCTGAGTCTGAAGATTATCACTTGTTCTCTTCTGCCGAGCTGGTAATATGCATCATTTTGTGTGTGTCCTGGATGCTCTGAATCCCATTTGTTCTTGTATCTTATAAAATTCTTTACCTCTCAAACGTTATGCTTGTATCAGGCTGAGGTAGCTTTCCACCTTCTTTTGCCAATCTGTCAGCCTCTTCATTGCCAGGGATGTTACAATGAGATGAGATCCATTGGATCACAACTCTTTTGAATTATTGACATAGTTTGTGAAGCATTATTCTTAACTCATTCAGGTCTGCATTATCTTGTTCAAAATAAGCAGCGCTTTATTTTTTTTTTCTATCAAAATCTCTCATGGAACCCCTAGCAACTTCTCACGGAGCCCTAGGGTTCTGTGGAACCCCAGTTGAGAAAAGCTGATCTAGACCATTAAACTGTTTCATCACAGCCCACTGAATTCCATTTCTGTTGGCTGATGGCAGTAAGAAAAGAAATGATATACCTGTCATACTGCTGTTCTTATCTCAAAGGGTTCTTAAGCTGTCATTCGTAGAGAATTATGCATTTTGTTTCCATATGTAATCCCTTTCATGTGATTGCATATAACAATCATCAGTCTACTTTTATGCTCTTTAACACTTACAATCCGGCAAGCCCCGTGAAGTGGCGCGGGTTTAGTACCAATTTTACGGCTCGCCCCGTGAAGTGGCGCGCGACAGTAACGATAGCTAAACTAGCGCGTACAAATGCGGTTTTTAGCTCCCGTATAGTAAGAGTTCACCCGTGTGTTACCGGGGCCCGAAAGGGGAGCAAAGAATAGTAACACTGCACCCTACCACGCATGTCGTAAAAGGCGACTAAGGAGGGTATGGGCATGGGGCTGTTTACCCCATCCCGTAAAAACTTCGCACAGTGGGCTGATCACCTGCTTGCCAACCAATCTGATTACGGAAACAATGATAGATTGTTTGGTCTGTTTTTGTTCCACAAAGACGCCACTAGGCGTGGTGGAAACAGCGATAGATTGATCAATTTGTTGTTGCCCTAAGACGCCACTAGGCGTACTGGCCACATACTGCTTTGCCGGTTGATGGCTAAGGATGGAAGAAGAAGAAGAAGAATAGTAAGAGTTAAACATCACTGGCCTCCACAGCAGTTGACCTTTTTGCAGGAAGCCTGCACTTCATACTTCATTGCAGTGATGGTCCTGCAGCAATTTTTTTACACTTTGAGCTAGCTAATATTTTACATAACCTCACATTGTTGCCTTTTACAACATGTCTGAGGACAGAGTGGATCAAATCTTCTCAGAGACCCCCCAGAGACCACAAAGGGTATGTTATTGAATATGTTATCCCTTACTGGGTTGAAATGATGAACACTGGGCCATGCTCTTCAATGTTATTTTTAAAAGTCACATATGTCATTAGGGTTAGGATTCATAAACCTAATCCTTAACCTTTACCCATTTCGTCTCTGAATTCTTTGTCGGGGTTGTAGCGAACACACAGCCCATGTTCTTCGTTTCAACCCCCTGATTGTTATTGCTGCCATATGATCCTGATGTTCCCATTGATGCTTAATGTTTGACTGGAGAACATCATGTTTAACTTATCAACGTCTTGATATAGACTACCATTCATATATGCACACCTTTCCGTGCCTGACCTTAAGAGTAGGCCTACCCATATTATTTCTATTGTTTAAAAAAAGAACCATTCCTTACTATTTAAATCACTTTCAGATTAACAGATGTTCTAAACACAAGATCCTGCATCGACACTGTCATTATCTAACTATGAAATCAGCAAATATACAACTATTCACATACCCGACCTCCTGAGAAACGGGCTTCAAGTAGTTCTTGTTTCCGGGGATCTACATGGATGTTTTCCATAACACCTAGGAAGATCACAGCGCTAACATTTAATAAAACTTAATGGTAGTACTATGGAAATGAAAGGATGAGTTTTAGAACACTGGCACTCACTAGTCACATACTAGGCCTAGGCTAATCAATCATTTGTCTGCACTGTGTGTGAATTGCTCATTCTTGTCAAACAATTACAATGACAAAGTGAAAGCTCATCAAATCGACTCTGGCATTAGGATTACATGGTACTTGTGTAAATGCAGATAATATTCTGTCTTTATCAATACATTCCAATTACATCACACAAAATGACAAATGTCTAGGCTAAAAGAAATCTTAGAAGTTTCAAGTGACCATATGTCCACTTCATAATGAAACAATCTAACACAGTCTCTGGCATTACAAAATTCTTCTTTCTAATCGCACGCAACAATGCTACTTCTGCACACATGGACAATTCATGCAATGTAACATCTATGAATATTTGGGCGAGAATAATACCCTCCCTGCTGTAGTGGCGCACTTGAGAATAGCTACTGATACTGCTATGAGAACCTGCTGCTGTCCAAGATGGCGGTCCTCCACTGCCACAAGACATTACAAGTTTAACGACTCTCTATGGGGCGAATGCCCCTAATGTCCACACAAAAAACGTTAACATTCATAAGTGATCATGCTCCATTGCCACTAAGAAACATTTGCGGCTCTGATTTGTTCTGGCAAGTCAATAAAGAGACAAGGGTGTCCTTGTACTGTAAATATCTATCAAGTTTTGTTGATGCTCACAAGTATAATGACGTCACATTTATTGTCACCACGAGTTTTATTCGAGATGTTAAAGACACGGGTGAATTTTCCTTTGCATCCGTTGTCTTTAATAACAATCAAAGATCAACTGTTGTGATGAGAAATTGCAAATCAATGTAGAGTGTCTTAATTGAAGAATTTCTGAGAGATCGTCATCGGCCTACATCGGTCGTTTCCGGTTGGGGATACCCTCAAAGGACGAAGGGATTCCCGCTTGTAGCACCGGAAGTAGGGGGATCCCAACAAAGATTTTACCTTATCAGCACGGATTGTATTTCATTTCTTGTGTTCTATAACCATTCAGTAAAGCAGAAATCTTCTTCTTCGTTCACCCTCAGATGTCAACTTGAATAAGTTCAAAGAAAGCAGTGGCCAGCTTGAGGCTGTTGATATATCCGTAGATTTTCTCCAGGAATGGTACTGGTGATGGCCATATGCGTTTTCTCTGTTCCTCATATGTTGGGCACCTTTGAAGCAGATGTTCGGCTGTCATTTTATCGGTGCTGCAGTCACACTCATCAGTAGTTCCTATCTTTAATTTGTTGAATAGATGGTATCTCAATCTGTTATGACCTGTGCGAAGTCTGAAGATTACCACTTGTTCACTTCTGCTGATCTGGTAATATGTATCTTTTTTTTTTTTTTTTGATGGCCTAGATGCTCTGCTTCCCACTTGTGCCTGAATTTGCGTTTGATGAAACTCTTGGCCTCCTCATAAGTTATATTTGTGTCAAGTTGAGGAAGCTTTCCCCTTTCCTTTGCCAATCTGTCAGCCTCTTCATTTCCAGGGATGTTGCAGTGAGAAGGGATCCACTGTATTACGACTTTTTTATATTGCTGACATAATCTGTGAAGTTTTACTCTTAGGTCATCCAGTTCAGCATTACTTTGACTTTTCAGCGTTTTAATTACTGACATCACATCTGAGAAGATAGCTACTGGTCTCTCTGAGCTTTCTTCTGTCATTAGGATTTCTGCTGCAGTTTTTAAGGCCTCTGCTCTGAAGTTACTTGAAAATTTTCCTGTTTCGACTGCAATCTTTTTTTGTGTGCCATTGCTTAAGCTCAGAAAGACTCCTCCACCCCCATCTTCTGTTGCATTAGTTGCTGATCCATCTGTGTATGCATGGATCCAGGTGTTGCTTGGGTAATGTTTTTCTATATATTTTGTGGTTAGGACTTTCCTTTCTGTTTCATTTTGGCTGTTCTTTCTCTCAATACTGTACCAGGAACATTTTCTATCATTTCAGGGAAGCACTGTTGTTTCCAAATTGGTAGCTTGTGTGCGGTACATATGGGCGTAGCTGTTGATATTGCATTTATGGGGTCTGCTCTCATCTTTGTTTTGACTGTCTCTACAAAGTTGCTTCGCTTCAGTCTTCTCCTTCCAAGTCCATTTATTCTGTGGTACATTGGGTGGTCTATCAGCCTCCTGAATTTCTCGGCTTGTTTCTGGGCTCTGCTATCTCTTCTATCCTCCATAGGCTGGAGGTGAGTAATCTTTTCCAACTCTTTAATGTGTGTTGACTTCATGCCCCCAGTTATGATTCTCATTGCTTGGTTTTGGGTTCTGTTTATTTTGTGAAAGTTCGACTTAGCTGCCGTTGACCATGCTGCAATGCCATATTCTAAGATTGGTCTCACTCGCAAAATATATAGCTTCTTTAGAACACTCTCGTCTGCTCCCCAACCCGTGCCAGCAAGTTTTTTCATGATTGCCATTCTCTGTTTTGCTCTTGTCCTGTTTCTTTCAATCTGGGTTTTTCAAGTATAAAGCAGAAATGAGACATGCACAAGATCCAAATGATACATTTATCACGCGCTCTTTCTTCTAACCTTTCAGCTCCTTGTAGATCTTAGGTCTTCGTTCATGAGCGCTGTCCGTTCAAGTTCTAGAGTTCATACCCTTTTGGCTTTTACTGTACCTCGTTCATACTGAAGGGGCATCTTCCATCCTTGACGCTGATTCGAATTACTTAATTTGGGTTAATTGTTTCGAATATGCCTGCAGTTTTGTGACTAATGTTCAGCGCAATGGGTTGTAGCCAGTGTCCAACCCTTCTTAATGGCGTTTTACATCATGCCTGGCGTTTCATGCTCATATGGATGATGGCAGTTAATTGGTGGATTGGGTATCATCCTGGACATCCCATGTCTTTCTCACTCCTTTTCACCTTGTTAACAACAGGGGAGTTATGAGATACTACTGTTTATTTTTAATTATTTGTTTGTTATTTTAAATTTTTGGTTTTTTTGTGGGTTTTATTTTTATTTTTTGGAAAGAGTGAGGGCACACAAACATGCGTTTACATAATTTTACAGTTTAGATTTACTGTTTTTGGACTGAGTGGAGTGGAGAGAAGATACTATATTTAGATTCGGAAATCAGATTTTATTATCTTGAATTTACTACATTATATATCCTAATTATATCCCGTCAAGGATTGAACGGGACACATTATCTTTAAAAACAAAAAAAAGCTTCATTTCAGCGAAATCAACGGTCGTCTGCTGTTATTTACAATAATAAACTAATAATGGACAATGGGATTTACAAGATACTTGAACTAAAAAGACAAAAAATATTTACTTATCTAGCGTCGGCCGTGTAAATGGCTCCGTAAACGAAATTGTCATTTTGTGCATTATTCCCCCTTGTCAGCATGTTGAACTTTTCCTTCCGTTCTTTTCCAATGTATGGTAAGTGAAACTTGGCGCCCGCGAAAACTTGACGCCATATGCGATCGCTTGTTTTCCCTGTCCCAGTAGACCATTACCCAAAGCCAGCCACATTAATGTCTTCGCCATCCAAGTCAGCACTCTTCCGCCACTAGCCCTTTCCTAATTGTTTCCTCTTGTAGAGCCATGCCTTTTAATATGTGTTGCTATCTCATTCATTCTCCTATTGTTTAATGAACAGGAGGCGACAATTGCAGCTTGTCTTGCAAGAGAACCTGCATCTTTTTCTGCTCTCATATAACCACAACTACAGCTACTTCTCTCATACAGTTGGCGGTCTGTCTATGGTTTCTGTCATTGCCATACAGTTGGCGGTCTGTCTATGGTTTCTGTCATTGTCATACAGTTTCTGCCACAAGGAGGTAGAGGAAACCACGTTTTCAGTGAACAGGGTATTATAAGCTCGATATTGAAACAAAAATGAAGCCTACCTCTTCACTCCCCTACGGCAGTATCCGTTAAGGGGGTTACCTTTTTTTAATACGACAGCGAAGGACGAAGAAAAATAACTTAAGGTATATGAGCCTACAAAAACCTGCATCAAATCACTTCATGTTCTCTTGTGGTGGTTTCTGAGAAAATTCACTCTATATTGTGAGTTTGCCAACCTCGCCTGAAGTAGCACTGTTTCTATTTTCATTAATTTTGTTCCCCCATTACTACAGTTTCCTCAAAGACCACACAGGTACTGGACAGATCGGTTAACTGGAAAATCCAATATATGGCTATACTGTGGAGTTAGTGTCATTGGGGGAATTGACGGACAATATTATTTGTTCCAGATTTGTTATTTATATCAGAAAGAAAAAAAATATTCCATCGATCTCATTTTTTGGAGAAAATGTGTTTCTGCTTCACAAAAGTGAATCTCTGCTAGGTTAAACGGGAAGTGTGGGCTGGATCTACTTTGCATATTCTCAACTAGCAGGTGCCATACAGCGCCCCCTCTCATGCACAAGATGGGCTCATCACAGCTTGACCTACACGAAGAATGTTTGTTTCATGTTGGCAGGCTGGAACGTACAACCTTGACACTTCTCAACTCTGACCTTCGTACAAACTTCACCACGGGACAAAGATCAATGAGTCCGGCGATTGTAAAATAGGCAACTAGCACCGGCTGTGGTCCTAAACATCACCACCACTTCCCTTTCTCGGTATCCAAGGCGATGCTTTATTGGTTGGATAAAAACTATGCTGAATTACCCTTGTAACCTGGTTTGTGAAAACTCCGAAAAATCACCGACACCTTTTTCGCCCCGGGGAAACAATTAATACACTATACATGCTAATTATTTATTGCATACAATGACGGAAAATAATTTTTAAAATGAAACAGGCAAGGATAAGAAACAAATAGACCCCAGATTTCGGCGGTGAATGTTCAGATGTGACAGTATTTTTGAAATGACCATCTTTTAAAATTATTTTATTACGTCACATATTATTGATATATATATATATATATATATCAAGTAAAGAAATCAAGACAAGACTTGAGATGGCCTCAGCTGCCATGACAAGACTGAATGTGATCTGGAAAAGTAACATCAGTTTTCCTGTGAAGATCAAATTATACAAATCACTTGTATTATCTATTCTCTTATATGGGTGTGAGAGCTGGACACTCACTGCAGATACGGAGCGAAGGATTCAGGCTTTCGAGCATAAATGTTATAGAAGAATTTTGCGCATTTGCTATAAAGAGCACAAAACAAATGTCTATGTTAGAGAGAAGATAAACACCTATGCAGGCCACCAAGAACCACTTTTGTCAGTAGTGAAACGTCGAAAGCTTGCTTGGTTTGGGCATGTAACTCGTCATGACTCCCTTTCGAAAATGATCCTCCAGGGAGCAGTCGAAGGTAAACGAAGAAGAGGAAGGCAAAGAAAATCCTGGGCTGATAACATCAAAGAATGGGCAGGACACGGTTTTTCCACACTTGTACGCATTGCTGAGGATAGAGAGCAGTGGAGGACCCTGTCTGCTGATGCTTCCACCATGGCACCCCTACGACCCATGACGGGTTACGGGTTGAGATGAGATGATGATTATTGATATCATTTTTCCAATATTACTTCTCTTACGACTCGTCGTCTTTGTCTTCTTCTATTGACGCATCATCTTCTTCGTCTAAATGTTCATCTTAATCTTTTTCCTCTCCATTTTCTTCGCCCTCTTTTCCCACTTCTTCTTTATCCTCTTTCTCTCCTCTTTCGTCTTTTTCTTCCTTTTCTTTGTCATCCTCGTTTTCTTTTTGTGCTTTATTCTCATCATCTTCTTCCCCTTCTTCGTCCTACATTTCTTCTCTATGCCAATGCCATGATGCGTCCTAGATAGTTCTAATTATAGATGTCCGATACAATGCACGTATTGTGGCCCGACTAACCGTCATTTCTTATGTTTCTTAAAGGTGTCCGTTACTCTCACGATCCATCTTCTCCTGCAACACACTTCTTCTATTCCTGATCTCTTCTAGCTTAAGGTGTCATTCCCGTGCCGCTGGCTGATGCTGGTGTATTCCAACAAAAGGTCTCCACGAACTTATTTTGTGTTTCTCAATATATTAGTTGACTGGAAATGCTCATATATCATCACCTTTTACATTTGTGATGCCCATGGAACATTAACAACAACTGCTACAAACCTCTTGTAGGAAGCCTGCACAAAAACTTTAGTGCGATCTTGAAGTCGTTTGTGTAGAAATTGTGTTACATCATGAGGTTGCTCAATCTTACCTTAGTCGCCTCTTACGATGTGCATGAGGGAATATGTTCCTACAAGCATTGGCGTATTTGGAAAAAAAAAGGGGGGGAGAGATAACTTCTGGGTTTCATAATTTTTTCCACCCAAACGCTGAATGACTGTGTGTCGGATTGTCTCCCTTGATCTGCCCTAATGGTCACCGAATGGCCCGACAGTTGGAGTAAAAAGATGAGATTTTCAGAGGTAGTAACCTTCGCTCAAGATTACTGTTGGCGTTGATGTAAAAAGGAGCATTATGCTACTATTTTAGGGTGTCTCACGGGCATTTTTAGGATGGCAAGTACGACAACTGAGTTTACTGGGTTTATTGTAAATTTTGTATCCCCCGCCCACTTCTGTATCTTATTTGTTAGCTCTGTATATAAGTATTTTAAAACAAATGAGTCATGCAGGTGCATACATCAACTTTCAATCAACCAAGTAATGAAGTCCAACTAAGGATTTATATTTACAGATATATAACTATATATATATATATATATATATATATATATATATATATATATATATATATATATATATATATATATATATATATATATAAACAGAGCCGTCACTAGGGGGGTGCGGACCGCACACGGGTGACACCATCAGAGGGTGTGATCAGCTGAGGAGGTGACACCAAAATGACTGTCTATAAAATTTGTGTGGAGTGTTTCAGCAGAAATTTATTATTTTTTGGTAAAAATATCCATGTAGTTAGTTAAAACTACTGTCGTGAGTTTTATATATAGGCTTTATTTGTATGGTCCCAATCGAGCAGGGGTGAGATAGGGAAAGCTATGTGAGAGAAAGGTGTGAGAAATAGTCCTGTTTACGAGGAATGCAGAGTGTAAGAAAAATACTGTCTTGGGTTGAGTGATTGCTCAACTCACCTATATAGCACGACTCGCTAAAATGAAGAAGTATTATTTCACTAGATACAGATTCTACTACACTATCCTCTCGTACGCACACACAAACAATTTAGTGACATAAATACGTACATACGTATACACGATCACGTAAACTGTGGGCACATATAATGGGGCAGGGGAAGGTTTTGACCAGAACTAAGGTTTATAAAATTTATTATATCTTTAGAAAAGAAAAAAAAATAGATTACAACAGTTAATACATCGTTATCATGTCATCAGGTGAAATCATAGTTACATAAATGGAAAATAAATAAACAATATATATTTTCATAGACCCTGGAACATGGAAAGACTAGGAAAATGATCCCACCCGAGGTGTGTTTACCCAACCGATCAAACAAAGGATTGACAATGGGGAGTGGTTTGACGGGACGGGTATATAGGATATGTCCTTGATTTAACTTTCCCGTGGGCCTTCAGACTGAGTGAGAGAATAGATAAAAGGAAGGTGTTATATTAGTAGTAAACATTTAGAAACTAAATTTTTTCATTCCGTTTTCCCGTTTCGCATTCATTCAGCGAGCTCGTTTTCATTCACACTTACCCCCTCTGTCGGCTGCATATGTCCATAGAATTAATCACACACAGTTCTTAAGACTATTATATATGTCTTATTATTGTGTCCAGTCCACCCCCAGAAAGCTCCGTATAGCCACTGCTAATTTTGCTTGGAGATTTCGCTGAAATGGTGTGTTGATTATAATTTTCCTGGCAAGGATTCTTCGTCAGATTGCAGGGATTGTTATAGGGACTAAGTTTGTTTCTAGGAGTCTGTCGTAATGACTGGGAAATATCTCAACAGTAGAATGTTACTCACAGGCGGTTCTTGGACAAACTGGCCTTAAATGTTCTCTGGAGAAGTTGGTGGTAGGAACACTGTTTACTTGTCATATGGGTTTTGATTAAATGGATTAGTGCTGTCAGTTCTGCCTCATCAGGCCAGGGAACTTTATATGATTTAATATAATATATCTGGCATTGTCCCGTTCCAGTTAAACTTTACACCATTTAGCATTGACGTGGGTTTGGTTATTTAACCGATCTACTGGTTTTGTGGAGGACTTATAAGGGTCTCCAACAATCAGATTTTTGGTATAGTCAATGTTTGTATGTTGTTAGAAACATTTAAATGGGGATGCCATAAGCCATCTGAACATGACTCTCTATATATAAAGAGAAAATATAAATACAGGTAATACTACTGTAATAAAATCTAACACTCGCGTTTTGTATAAGACCTGTAAAATCACTCTGGTATTTAAATTATTTAGATTTAAAAACTACACGAGTGACTAGCTAATGTATCGATTTAATTACCACTAGCTATGAACAGTTAATTACTTAAAATTTACGCAAGATGAAATAGAATTATTGTTAATAAACAATTTCGCTCGCCTAGCGTTTAAGATTATGTTTCACATCTATCATCTCGGGAAATAACGGATAGTTATATTATTTAATTTACATCTGGAAACTTTGTGATGGGTTTATTTAATAGGTTTAAATTAACACAAAAAATCCAGCGAAATAAATGAAGAAACTAAACGCCTAAATCACTCAAGACTAATATATTACCGATAGCACAGAATGAATTAGACTCCAATATAGTACTCCTTCAAATCTCTGGCAACGAATGATAAACTGCATTTTCGGCGATGCCAATATATAGTTAATGAAATGCAAGGTAACAGCTACATGCTAAAGTCGGTTCGCATGAACGTTGTAACCGAAGGTGAGAAAAACTGCTTCGTTCTTCTGGGACCACCACAGTCCTTTGATGCTGGCCGCTTCCTCTTGGCAACGCCTTCTTGAAGGGGTGGCAGAAAAAAGGCTAGAAAATGCTTGATGCTCATAGCTCTAGAGATAGGCAGTAGGTGTGGTTTAAACTCAACTTTAAGACAAAGCGATGTCCTGGATGCACGCATGATAGCTGTTTACATATTAATTATCCAACGTGGTGAAAAATCCACGTGGAAATGATGCATACTAATTTGCACTCGCGGTACACACGTTGACTATTTTGTTTTACACAAAATCAGGGGCCCGATGCTATTCAAGGGTATTACCATATAATCTAACAATTCAGGGACAGCTGAATTTCATCCATCACAACCACAAAAACACTTTTCGTAAGCCCAGCTACCTGTACTTCTAGTGTGATGTACTTCAGGAAGTTAATTTTACACAGCACACCTGCAGACTAGGGGCTTAACTCTCGACAAGGTGGAGACAAAGCTAGAGGCGCTAAGACTTTTTCTGCACTAGGAACGCAGTCAGTGGAGCATGCAATTGAACAGGCGCTTTTAAAATCAGGCGAATATGGAATTGAAGTAAGCCCAGAGAAGCAATAGGAGACTCGTGAGAAACAACAATACGCAGGACGAGATGGAACCATACCTGAAGTTATGGAGGCACCAATCACATTCAGAGAACTGGAGCTTGCAATATCCAAATTGAAAATGAGAAAGTCGCCAGGAGTTGATGGAGTGTCCAATGAAATGATTAAGAACTTGGGAACCGCAGCAAAAACAAAGCTGCTGCAGATCTTCAATATCTGTTGGAACTCATGCAGAGTTCCACAGACCTGGAGGGAAGCAATCATGATATCACTCCTAAAACCAGGAAAAGACAGTTCCACTGCCTCCAGCTACAGACCAATCAGCCTTAAAAGTTGTCTCTGCAAAACAATGGAACGTATCATCAACCTAAGGCTACAGTGGTACCTTGAAAGTGAAAACCTTCTTGTACCACAGCAGGCGGGCTTTAGGCAGAGTTACTCTACCGAAGATCAGGCAACGTACCTTTCCCAAGAGATTGAGGATGCGTTCCAAGATAAGAAACTGGTACTATAGCAGCATGGATAGATCTAAGGAAAGCATTTGACAAGGTTTGGAAAGAAGGGCTTCTGAAGAAACTGAGAAATTGTAGAGTGTGTCGTGACACATTCTAAATCCACATATATAAATTAAAAGGTAAATGTAAAGCCTAACACATAAATTCAATAAAAGGAAAGAGAAATGGTAAAAGTACAGTGCTGTCACAATGGCGTACAAAAATCCCCCTTGTTTTCTACTTCGTCTGCAAATTGTAACGTTGATAGTAAAGCCTACTGCATCACTACACGCTTTCTACAATAAAACGTGTACTGCATTTCTAAGAAAACCTTGAGATACGCAAGCTGATTAATGACCTAAATTAATACTTCCATTAATTTCATTTTATACACTACGTTAACATAAACGGAAAGACAGATGAACTTAGGATAGAGAGAGAGAGAGGGCTGAAAGCAGGAACGCATGCCACACTAACACGCGTCTCGCGATACACACTTAATGCCACCCTCCCCGCGTAAGGCCAGAAGCACTAACTTTTTTCAAATGGACAGTGATAAAAAACACTACCCATACGAGAGTTAGGTTTAAAAGCATGAAAAATGCTTATTCGGAAACATGACATTATACTGGTTTACGTTTGAAAGCCTGACAGTACCCAGACACCACATCGTATCGAAGTGAACAGGAGGTAGAAGAAAATGCACATTTTGAACGCAGCCACCTAGCTCCCTTAAATTTATATAATTAAGTTCCTTAGGACTTGCTGACAAAGAATATGTTAAACGTTACGCAAATAGTCTAGGAATTAACAAATTATAGCCAAAATAAAATGGTGGTGCTGTCAGACAACACCAAAATCAGAATTGCGCAGTGGCAGGTTTTGAAACCACCATTGTACGAGAAATAGGCCAACATGTTACCTCCTATTTGATTGGCGGAAAGTATATGTAAGGCTAAACACGATTAGTCGGGCTGCAAATACTAATTTTTGTTGTTAGGGGAGACGGAAGGAAGGGTACTTTTTTTCAAACGCTTGTGTAAACATGGCTCGATTGGTTAGAACCGCCAATATAGGCAATTAGGAGCGTCAGTTCAGTGCCACATGTTAAAATAAACTTACTAAGAAACAGTGCGTTGAGAGCCAGGTCATGTTTTTCTAAATAAAAGTCTGGGACAGAGGCAGATCGGAATTTGTGCCATTATTCATCGCCAGTCAACGTATCTGTGTATTATTTCCATGAATTATGGTAAGCTTGATATATTCAATATCTTTTTAATGAAAATTGAATGTAAATTGATAATTTATGTCTGTATATGTGTGTGGTTCAGTAGCGAACATGAGGCAAGGCCTATATAGTGCTCCAACCTGAACAGAAGGTGTGTCGTGAAATTCTACATCCACATATATAAATTAAAAGGACAATATAAGGTCTAACAAATAAATTTAATAAAAGGAAAGAAGAATGGTAAAGAACAGTGCTGTCACAATGACTGTACTCGAAATCCCCCTTGTGTTCTCCTGCGTCTGAAAATTGTAACGTTGATAGTAAAGCCTTCTGCAGTATACACGCGTTTCCCAAACACACTAAAAAGTGTACTCCATTTCTAAGAAAAACCTTGAAATACGCAAGTTGACCTAGAATTAAAATTCCATTCATGTCTTTTTCTACACTATGTTACCAAAAACAAAAGACAGATGGACTAAAGATAGAAAGAAGGGAGAGGCAGAAAGCAGGCACAGGCAATACTAACACGAGTCGCGCGATACACAGTTACTACCATCACGCGTGTAAGGCCACAAGCACTAGCTTTTTTTCAAATCGACAGTGATAAAAACACTACCCATACCAGAGTTAGGTTTTTAAACTTACAAAATTCTTATTGGGAAACATGACATTATAATGGTTTACGTTTGAAAACATTACAGTACCCAGACAGCACATCTTCGAAACAGGAGGTAGAAGAAATTGCATATTTTGAACGCAGCCACTTAGCTCTTTTAAATTTGTATATTTGGGTTCCTTAGGACTTGCTAACCAAGAATATGTAAAACGTTACGCAAATAGTCTAGGAATTACCAAATTATAGCGAAAATAAAATAGTGAGGGTGTCAGACAACACCACAATCAGAATCGCTCAGTGGCAGAATTTTAGGCCACCATTGTACGGGAAATGAGTCTCCATGTTAACTCCTATTTGATTGGAGCGCAACAAATGTAAGGCTAAACACGATTAGTCGGACTATAAATACTATCTTGTGTTGTCAGGGGAAACGTGAGAAGGGGTACTTTTTTGAAAAGATGTGTAGAGATGGCTTGATTGGTTAGAGCTGCGAATATACTCAATTCAGAGCGTCTGTTCATTGCCACATCTTGTAATAAACCTACTAAGAAACAGTACGTTGAGCACCAGTGTATATTTTTTATAAAATAAAGCCTGGGACATCGGCAGATCGGAGTTGTGCTATATTCATTGCCATTCAACGTCACTGTGTATTATTTCCATGAATTGTGGTAGGTTTGAAATATTTGACATCTTTTTAAATGAAAATTGAATGTAAATTGATACTTATGTCTGTATATATGTGTGGTTCAGTAGCGAACATGAGGTAAAGCCTATAGTGCTCCAGCCTGAACAGAAGGTGTCGGAGGAAAGTAAAACTACATGGAATTGCCAAGCAGTACACTGACACCTAGATTATTGACTAGAAAGAAATAATGCTGGAATTGCAGAGGCGTAGTAACCATTAAGGAGGAATATACTGGTGTAAAGTATTTCAGATGAAGCTGACAGTTGGCATAACGCTCTGAACTCAGGTTTGTTTTGTATTGTGCTCAGTGTAGAAATAGAGTATAAATTGGTTCTGAAGTAGGAGGTACAACCTTCTTGTTTCAGGGACCGTTAGCTAACAGTGAGGTGTCTCCAGAGCACAGGGGAGAAATCGAGCAGAGGAGTCTGTTCCTGCCGCCATCACGAAAGATAAGCTGATGTGGCCAGCTGAGCTCAACACTATGTACCCCCAGCTTAAACTGTCATTGTAAAATCAAATTAAGAGGGGAAATTAATTGTTTTAATGCCAGGAACTGAGAACATCTCTAATACTAGTTCCAACCGAAACAAACTATTGAAGTTATGATGACAAATACCAACAGAGCTTGAAAAAACAAAACAAAACCAGTATTCCTCACATTACCACTACACAACTGACACACATAGGATACTATTAATAATATATGTCACTACAAGATTCATATTGATAAATTCTGTACATATAACTTGTAATTAAAATTGATTGTGATTCCTGGTTCACTTTGTATTTGAATCAGGACACATATACATTAATGACAGCACTGAATACATATTGATATTTGAAAGTTATCAGTGACTCATTTAAGATATTCTCATAGAGTGTTATATGTATGTGAGTGTCACAGTGTTGTCAAGTGTGGTGGAATAAATTAAATTGTTTATCTGTCTGTTGTTGTTGTGACTTACACTTCATCATATACATACCCTAGACATATAACGTAGTCATCACAATATTCCAGAATAATTCTGAATGAGGTATACATATGTGGCAGCAAGTAAGGTTATCTATAATACACTACTCTTATTAGATATAGATACCTTCACAGCTGATCTCAGTCAGTACACTAAGTCCCCTATAAATATTTATAACATCCCACTTTACCACATATATTGGGGTCTCGCTCTCGGGATTTTGAATCTTTCCCTATTACAAATATTGGGGGTAATTCACTTCAGGGAATAATAAGAATTAAAAGGTATCCTTGGGTGAAAATAAATAAGGTTGAGCTCACAGTGCCTGTTTTGTCCTGAGTTAATTAGTCATAGATAAAATTGTTTAGTTAAATATTTTAGACATTTATCTGTTAGACAATGGCCGACCTGGCAAAATTTCGATCTGCTGCTGTACAGACTGCGAAAGAGTTAGGAATGGACGGGCAAATTATGATTACTTATGTCACGGCTGAATGTGACAAATATATTGAACGAGAAGAAAGAAGATTAGAAAAAGAGGCCGAAAGAAAGATAGAGGCTGAAAAAGAGATTAAGAGGTTACAGATTGAGGCTGAGGCTAAGAGGTTGTAGATTGAGGCTGAGGCTAAGAGGTTGCAGATTGAGGCTGACAAAGAGGCTAAAGCATTGGAAGCCGAGGAAAGAAAATTAGCTGCAGAAAGGGAAGAGAAGAAATTAGCTGCAGAAAGGGAAGAGAAGAAATTAGCTGCAGAAAGGGAAGAGAAGAAATTAGCTGCAGAAAGGGAAGCCGACTAAGGGAGTTTGAGTTTCAAGGCCATGCTCCTGAAAATGGTGCCAGTCCCTTTACCTCTGATGCCACTGCTAGCCAAGGAGCCTCAACCTCAGCTATGAATTTTCATTTAGATCATTTTGTTGAGAAAGACGATGATATAGAGAGCTATCTAAATAGGTACGAACTATTAGCTACCACGTATGGGTTAGAGAGAGAAAGGTGGAGCTTAAAGTTATCTCAGGGACTTCGTGGGGCAGCTTATGAAGTTTTTGCTAAAATGAGCAGAGGTGATCAGGAAAATTATGACATGCTAAAGCAGGCTCTTTTGTTAAGATATGAAAAGAATGCAGAATTTTATAGAAAAAAAATTTAGGAATGCTAAACTACTGTCAGGTGAAACCTATCACCAGTTCTCTGCACGAATAGAGACATACTTGGAGAAATGGACTTCTCTGGGGAAAACCCAAGATCTTAAGGAAATGGTCCTTATAGAGCAATTAAGAGAGTCCATGGCTCCAGACCTGAGAAAGTTTCTCATGGAACAAGGTGCAGAGAGGCTGGGTGAGTTGCTAAATGTTGCTGAAAGGTATCAAGCAGCTCAAGCAGAGGTAACAGGTAATAAAAAGAAACAGGTGGATAACTTTAGGGCACCACAGAACTTTAATAAATTTGATCCTAGGGATCAAAACAAAGGTAAGCACCAGTTTGATAGGCCACGGTATGAAAATAAAAATAAAACCCCACAATTCGATGAAAGGAAATATGATGAAAGAAAATCTTTCAACCAAGGAAAAAGGTGGTGTAAAAATTGTAAGATGAACAATCATGACACTGACCATTGTAGAAGGAAACCTCCTCATTGTGCTGCTATGACATCGGGGAAAAAGGAAAAAAAAGGTCAAACCTGCAGAACTACAGGAACCATACCACCCCCAGTGTGTGAAGATGTCATCTGTAATGGTGTCACTATAAGGTGTTTATATGATACCGGTTTAGATTACGATTCCGTTGTGAGTTCTCACCTGGTGCAGGCCGATCAATACACCACAGAAACAGTGGAGATTCAAACTGCAACCAAGGATGTAGCTACCATGACACTTCCCGTCGCCCGGATAAAGGTGAAAACGCGATATGTGGAAGGAATCATAAAAGCAGCAGTGATAAATGAGCCAATCTACCCTCTGATATTGGGGTGTAGATATGTCTTCTTGGGGAATCCCAAGAGACCTGTGATATTGGCCACAGTGCAGACCAGATCACAGTCTAAAAAGGAGGAGGATAATCCAATAAATACTCATCCAGATGAGATGAGGAAGGCACAGGCTGAGGACAAAACACTCAAGCCGTGTTTCAAGAAGTTGCCCAAATCTCATACACCTCCAGGCAAGGGAGAGTTTTATATGAAGAATAAGCTGATATATAGGAAGGCTGGATCTGAATCCAATGGTCACGGACAGCTGGTCCTTCCCACTTCATATAGGACTAAAGTGTTGGAACTAGGGCATGCGATTCCCTTCAGTGGTCATATGGGGATCAGCGCAACAGGACAGCGTATAGCTTGTCACTATTTCTGGCCAGGAATAACTGAAGATATCAAACGATATGTAAAATCCTGTCCAGAGTGCCAACGAGTAGCACCTAAACATTGGACTGCACCAGCAACTCTGGGGGAAATGCCCATAGTGGGAACACCCTTTGAGAGAGTTGCCGTGGATCTTGTGGGACCTCTCACCCGAACCAAGAGAAGGAACAGCTACATTCTGACTCTGGTGGACACTTGTTCTATGTGGGGAGAGGCGGTAGCCCTGTCATCGATTGATTCTAAACATGTGGCAGAGGCATTACTCACAATTTTCACAAGGTTAGGTTTTCCCAATCAAATCTTGACTGATAATGGCTCTCAGTTCAAGGGAAAACTAACTGAAGAAGTTTTCAGGATCTTCCAGGCCAAACACTTCCATTGTAGTGTGTATCATCCCCAAGGGAACGGCCAAGTGGAAAGATTTAATGGCACGTTGATGTCGATCCTGAGAAAGTTGGCACACGAAAAACCAGATACATGGGACCAGTACCTGCCTGCCGCCCTCTTTGCTTATCGGGAGGTACCCCATAGTTCAACCGGTATGGCCCCGGCAACATTATTGTTTGGAAGGCCAATAAAAGGTCCACTGGAAGCTCTGTTAAGAACATGGACTGATGAAAAAGCAGAGGAAAATATTACATCCTCATACCAATATGTGAATGAGCTGACCACTCGTTTAAAAAACTGGCTGGAAACTTGCCAATGAAAATTTGAAACAAGCCAGGAAGAAACATGCTGCCTATTATAACAGGAAGGCGAAAGACAGAGATTTAGCTGTGGGAGAGAAGGTACTGCTTCTTCTCCCCGGGAGTCAGAATAAGTTACAGATTGGATGGCAAGGTCCATATTCAGTTCTAGAGAAGGTGTCTAGAACAAATTATAAGATAGATAAGAAGGGGAAAGAAAAAATCTATCATGTGAATCTCCTGAAGAAATATTTGGAAAGAGAAAATCAGGAAGAGACACACTTGTTGACCTTGTCTATTGCCATGGAGATGAAAAAGGAACCACTTTCATCATTTGAATATCCCTTACACCCCTGTGAGACAGCGGCACAGGTGAAAATCAGTACACATTTAACGAAAACTCAGAAAGAGAGAGTGCAACAGGTTCTAAATAATCATGCAGAGGTGTTAACAGACCGACCAGGGCATACAAACCTATTGGAATATGATATGAAACTGATAGACCCCACACCTATCTGTATGAAACCATATTCGATTCCGTTTGCTAAGGAGAAAGCTTTGAAGGAAGAGATAGACTATTTGTTGAAGGAAGGAATTATTTCACACAGTGAATCTTCGTATAGTTCCGGTGTTGTACTCTTAAGGAAGCCCTCTGGAGAACATAGACTCTGTATAGATTACAGAAGACTGAATGCTATTACAGAAGGACAGGTGGATCCATTGCCGGATACAAATCAGTTGTTTGCCAGGCTAAATAAAGCTAAATATTTCTCAAAAGTGGATTTGAGTAAAGGATACTATCAGATTCCAGTAAAGCCTGAGGTTAGACCATACCTAGCTTTTAGTACCTCAGAAGGACACTATGAGTTTAATAGATTGCCATTTGGATTGAAGAATGCGCCTAGTGTCTTCTCTAGGATGATGAGAAAATTATTGGACCCTCTGAATAACCCATGCATCACAAATTTTATGGATGATATCCTTATAGCAACAGAAACATTTGAGGAACACATTGACTCTCTGAACATGCTGTTTAATCGACTTAGGGAAGCGAATTTAACAGCCCGACCAACAAAATGTTGCGTTGGATGTAAAGAATTGGAATTCTTGGGACACACAGTTTATCAGGGAAACATGACCCCTGACCCAAAGAATTTAGAGAAACTAAAGAAAGCCCCGAGACCACAAACCAAGAAGGACGTGAGATCCTTTGTCTCATTATGTGGTTTCTACCAGAAGTATATCAAAAACTTTAATTCCATATGTGCACCGTTAACTGATTTGACACGTAAATGAAACCCAGATCGAATTACATGGACACCACAATGTGAAATGGCTTACCACGAATTGAAGGAAAAGCTCACAAGCAAACCTATTTTGAAATTACCTGACTTAAGTCAAGAATTCATAGTAAGGACGGATGCCAGTAATATTGGGTTGGGTGCAACTCTACTACAGAAATCAGATGCATTGGATGGGGAATTAAGCCCAGTGGCATATGCTAGCAGAAAGTTGAATAAAGCTGAAACCAATTACTCAACTAGCGAAAAAGAATGTCTTGCAGTAATATGGGCGATAAAGAAATTCAATATTTATCTGTATGGGAAGACATTTAAGTTGCAAACGGATCACAAACCTTTATCGTTTCTAGCACAGGCTAGACATGTGAATTCTAGATTACTCCGTTGGTCTTTATTGATGCAGCCATTTGAGTTCAGCATAGAGTATATAAGTGGAAAAACAAATTTGGGAGCGGATTTTTTAAGCCGCCATCCGTGTGATGAGAATCACCCAAAACCCCAGGAATAATAAGAAATTTCTCTATGTGTATATAGAATTATAGACTGACATATAACGTCTGTTTTAAGAGGGGAGGATTTGTCGTGAAATTCTACATCCACATATATAAATTAAAAGGACAATATAAGGTCTAACAAATAAATTTAATAAAAGGAAAGAAGAATGGTAAAGAACAGTGCTGTCACAATGACTGTACTCGAAATCCCCCTTGTGTTCTCCTGCGTCTGAAAATTGTAACGTTGATAGTAAAGCCTTCTGCAGTATACACGCGTTTCCCAAACACACTAAAAAGTGTACTCCATTTCTAAGAAAAACCTTGAAATACGCAAGTTGACCTAGAATTAAAATTCCATTCATGTCTTTTTCTACACTATGTTACCAAAAACAAAAGACAGATGGACTAAAGATAGAAAGAAGGGAGAGGCAGAAAGCAGGCACAGGCAATACTAACACGAGTCGCGCGATACACAATTACTACCATCACGCGTGTAAGGCCACAAGCACTAGCTTTTTTTCAAATCGACAGTGATAAAAACACTACCCATACCAGAGTTAGGTTTTTTAAACTTACAAAATTCTTATTGGGAAACATGACATTATACTGGTTTACGTTTGAAAACATTACAGTACCCAGACAGCACATCTTCGAAACAGGAGGTAGAAGAAATTGCATATTTTGAACGCAGCCACTTAGCTCTTTTAAATTTGTATATTTGGGTTCCTTAGGACTTGCTAACCAAGAATATGTAAAAACGTTACGCAAATAGTCTAGGAATTACCAAATTATAGCGAAAATAAAAATATAGTGAGGGTGTCAGACAACACCACAATCAGAATCGCTCAGTGGCAGAATTTTAGGCCACCATTGTACGGGAAATGAGTCTCCATGTTAACTCCTATTTGATTGGAGCGCAACAAATGTAAGGCTAAACACGATTAGTCGGACTATAAATACTATCTTGTGTTGTCAGGGGAAACGTGAGAAGGGGTACTTTTTTGAAAAGATGTGTAGAGATGGCTTGATTGGTTAGAGCTGCGAATATACTCAATTCAGAGCGTCTGTTCCATGCCACATCTTGTAATAAACCTACTAAGAAACAGTACGTTGATCACCAGTGCATATTTTGTTAAATAAAAGCCTGGGACATCGGCAGATCGGAGTTGTGCTATATTCATTGCCATTCAACGTCACTGTGTATTATTTCCATGAATTGTGGTAGGTTTGAAATATTTGACATCTTTTTAAATGAAAATTGAATGTAAATTGATACTTATGTCTGTATATATGTGTGGTTCAGTGGCGAACATGAGGTAAAGCCTATAGTGCTCCAGCCTGAACAGAAGGTGTCGGAGGAAAGTAAAACTACATGGAATTGCCAAGCAGTACACTGACACCTAGATTATTGACTAGAAAGAAATAATGCTGGAATTGCAGAGGCGTAGTAACCATTAAGGAGGAAAATACTGGTATAAAGTATTTCAGATGAAGCTGACAGTTGGTCATTATTGACGCTCAGAGAACCAGGTCGGACAGTTTTGGTCCATATTGTGCTCAGAGCAAGGGGAGAAATCGAACAGAGGAGTCTTTTCCTGCCGCCATCATGAAAGATAAGCTGATGTGGCCAGCTGAGCTCAACACTATGTACCCCCAGCTTAAACTGTCATTGTAAAATCAAATTAAGAGGGGAAATTAATTGTTTTAATGCCAGGAACTGAGAACATCTCTAATACTAGTTCCAACCGAAACAAACTATTGAAGTTATGATGACAAATACCAACAGAGCTTGAAAAAACAAAACAAAACCAGTATTCCTCACATTACCACTACACAACTGACACACATAGGATACTATTAATAATATATGTCACTACAAGATTCATATTGATAAATTCTGTACATATAACTTGTAATTAAAATTGATTGTGATTCCTGGTTCACTTTGTATTTGAATCAGGACACATATACATTAATGACAGCACTGAATACATATTGATATTTGAAAAGTTATCAGTGACTCATTTAAGATATTCTCATAGAGTGTTATATGTATGTGAGTGTCACAGTGTTGTCAAGTGTGGTGGAATAAATTAAATTGTTTATCTGTCTGTTGTTGTTGTGACTTACACTTCATCATATACATACCCTAGACATATAACGTAGTCATCACAATATTCCAGAATAATTCTGAATGAGGTATACATATGTGGCAGCAAGTAAGGTTATCTATAATACACTACTCTTATTAGATATAGATACCTTCACAGCTGATCTCAGTCAGTACACTAAGTCCCCTATAAATATTTATAACATCCCACTTTACCACATATATTGGGGTCTCGCTCTCGGGATTTTGAATCTTTCCCTATTACAAATATTGGGGGTAATTCACTTCAGGGAATAATAAGAATTAAAAGGTATCCTTGGGTGAAAATAAATAAGGTTGAGCTCACAGTGCCTGTTTTGTCCTGAGTTAATTAGTCATAGATAAAATTGTTTAGTTAAATATTTTAGACATTTATCTGTTAGACAATGGCCGACCTGGCAAAATTTCGATCTGCTGCTGTACAGACTGCGAAAGAGTTAGGAATGGACGGGCAAATTATGATTACTTATGTCACGGCTGAATGTGACAAATATATTGAACGAGAAGAAAGAAGATTAGAAAAAGAGGCCGAAAGAAAGATAGAGGCTGAAAAAGAGATTAAGAGGTTACAGATTGAGGCTGAGGCTAAGAGGTTGCAGATTGAGGCTGAGGCTAAGAGGTTGCAGATTGAGGCTGACAAAGAGGCTAAAGCATTGGAAGCCGAGGAAAGAAAATTAGCTGCAGAAAGGGAAGAGAAGAAATTAGCTGCAGAAAGGGAAGAGAAGAAATTAGCTGCAGAAAGGGAAGACAAGCGATTAGCTGCAGAAAGGGAAGCAGAAGATAAAAGATTACAAAGGGAGCATGAGTTACGACTAAGGGAGTTTGAGTTTCAAGGCCATGCTCCTGAAAATGGTGCCAGTCCCTTTGCCTCTGATGCCACTGCTAGCCAAGGAGCCTCAACCTCAGCTATGAATTTTCATTTAGATCATTTTGTTGAGAAAGACGATGATATAGAGAGCTATCTAAATAGGTACGAACTATTAGCTACCACGTATGGGTTAGAGAGAGAAAGGTGGAGCTTAAAGTTATCTCAGGGACTTCGTGGGGCAGCTTATGAAGTTTTTGCTAAAATGAGCAGAGGTGATCAGGAAAATTATGACATGCTAAAGCAGGCTCTTTTGTTAAGATATGAAAAGAATGCAGAATTTTATAGAAAAAAATTTAGGAATGCTAAACTACTGTCAGGTGAAACCTATCACCAGTTCTCTGCACGAATAGAGACATACTTGGAGAAATGGACTTCTCTGGGGAAAACCCAAGATCTTAAGGAAATGGTCCTTATAGAGCAATTAAGAGAGTCCATGGCTCCAGACCTGAGAAAGTTTCTCATGGAACAAGGTGCAGAGAGGCTGGGTGAGTTGCTAAATGTTGCTGAAAGGTATCAAGCAGCTCAAGCAGAGGTAACAGGTAATAAAAAGAAACAGGTGGATAACTTTAGGGCACCACAGAACTTTAATAAATTTGATCCTAGGGATCAAAACAAAGGTAAGCACCAGTTTGATAGGCCACGGTATGAAAATAAAAATAAAACCCCACAATTCGATGAAAGGAAATATGATGAAAGAAAATCTTTCAACCAAGGAAAAAGGTGGTGTAAAAATTGTAAGATGAACAATCATGACACTGACCATTGTAGAAGGAAACCTCCTCATTGTGCTGCTATGACATCGGGGAAAAAGGAAAAAAAGGTCAAACCTGCAGAACTACAGGAACCATACCACCCCCCAGTGTGTGAAGATGTCATCTGTAATGGTGTCACTATAAGGTGTTTATATGATACCGGTTTAGATTACGATTCCGTTGTGAGTTCTCACCTGGTGCAGGCCGATCAATACACCACAGAAACAGTGGAGATTCAAACTGCAACCAAGGATGTAGCTACCATGACACTTCCCGTCGCCCGGATAAAGGTGAAAACGCGATATGTGGAAGGAATCATAAAAGCAGCAGTGATAAATGAGCCAATCTACCCTCTGATATTGGGGTGTAGATATGTCTTCTTGGGGAATCCCAAGAGACCTGTGATATTGGCCACAGTGCAGACCAGATCACAGTCTAAAAAGGAGGAGGATAATCCAATAAATACTCATCCAGATGAGATGAGGAAGGCACAGGCTGAGGATAAAACACTCAAGCCGTGTTTCAAGAAGTTGCCAAAATCTCATACACCTCCAGGCAAGGGAGAGTTTTATATGAAGAATAAGCTGATATATAGGAAGGCTGGATCTGAATCCAATGGTCACGGACAGCTGGTCCTTCCCACTTCATATAGGACTAAAGTGTTGGAACTAGGGCATGCGATTCCCTTCAGTGGTCATAGGGGGATCAGCGCAACAGGACAGCGTATAGCTTGTCACTATTTCTGGCCAGGAATAACTGAAGATATCAAACGATATGTAAAATCCTGTCCAGAGTGCCAACGAGTAGCACCTAAACATTGGACTGCACCAGCAACTCTGGGGGAAATGCCCATAGTGGGAACACCCTTTGAGAGAGTTGCCGTGGATCTTGTGGGACCTCTCACCCGAACCAAGAGAAGGAACAGCTACATTCTGACTCTGGTGGACACTTGTTCTATGTGGGGAGAGGCGGTAGCCCTGTCATCGATTGATTCTAAACATGTGGCAGAGGCATTACTCACAATTTTCACAAGGTTAGGTTTTCCCAATCAAATCTTGACTGATAATGGCTCTCAGTTCAAGGGGAAACTAACTGAAGAAGTTTTCAGGATCTTCCAGGCCAAACACTTCCATTGTAGTGTGTATCATCCCCAAGGGAACGGCCAAGTGGAAAGATTTAATGGCACGTTGATGTCGATCCTGAGAAAGTTGGCACACGAAAAACCAGATACATGGGACCAGTACCTGCCTGCCGCCCTCTTTGCTTATCGGGAGGTACCCCATAGTTCAACCGGTATGGCCCCGGCAACATTATTGTTTGGAAGGCCAATAAAAGGTCCACTGGAAGCTCTGTTAAGAACATGGACTGATGAAAAAGCAGAGGAAAATATTACATCCTCATACCAATATGTGAATGAGCTGACCACTCGTTTAAAAACTGGCTGGAAACTTGCCAATGAAAATTTGAAACAAGCCAGGAAGAAACATGCTGCCTATTATAACAGGAAGGCGAAAGACAGAGATTTAGCTGTGGGAGAGAAGGTACTGCTTCTTCTCCCCGGGAGTCAGAATAAGTTACAGATTGGATGGCAAGGTCCATATTCAGTTCTAGAGAAGGTGTCTAGAACAAATTATAAGATAGATAAGAAGGGGAAAGAAAAAATCTATCATGTGAATCTCCTGAAGAAATATTTGGAAAGAGAAAATCAGGAAGAGACACACTTGTTGACCTTGTCTATTGCCATGGAGATGAAAAAGGAACCACTTTCATCATTTGAATATCCCTTACACCCCTGTGAGACAGCGGCACAGGTGAAAATCAGTACACATTTAACGAAAACTCAGAAAGAGAGAGTGCAACAGGTTCTAAATAATCATGCAGAGGTGTTAACAGACCGACCAGGGCATACAAACCTATTGGAATATGATATGAAACTGATAGACCCCACACCTATCTGTATGAAACCATATTCGATTCCGTTTGCTAAGGAGAAAGCTTTGAAGGAAGAGATAGACTATTTGTTGAAGGAAGGAATTATTTCACACAGTGAATCTTCGTATAGTTCCGGTGTTGTACTCTTAAGGAAGCCCTCTGGAGAACATAGACTCTGTATAGATTACAGAAGACTGAATGCTATTACCGAAGGACAGGTGGATCCATTGCCGGATACAAATCAGTTGTTTGCCAGGCTAAATAAAGCTAAATATTTCTCAAAAGTGGATTTGAGTAAAGGATACTATCAGATTCCAGTAAAGCCTGAGGTTAGACCATACCTAGCTTTTAGTACCTCAGAAGGACACTATGAGTTTAATAGATTGCCATTTGGATTGAAGAATGCGCCTAGTGTCTTCTCTAGGATGATGAGAAAATTATTGGACCCTCTGAATAACCCATGCATCACAAATTTTATGGATGATATCCTTATAGCAACAGAAACATTTGAGGAACACATTGACTCTCTGAACATGCTGTTTAATCGACTTAGGGAAGCGAATTTAACAGCCCGACCAACAAAATGTTGCATTGGATGTAAAGAATTGGAATTCTTGGGACACACAGTTTATCAGGGAAACATGACCCCTGACCCAAAGAATTTAGAGAAACTAAAGAAAGCCCCGAGACCACAAACCAAGAAAGACGTGAGATCCTTTGTCTCATTATGTGGTCTCTACCAAAAGTATATCAAAAACTTTAATTCCATATGTGCACCGTTAACTGATTTGACACGTAAATGAAACCCAGATCGAATTACATGGACACCACAATGTGAAATGGCTTACCACGAATTGAAGGAAAAGCTCACAAGCAAACCTATTTTGAAATTACCTGACTTAAGTCAAGAATTCATAGTAAGGACGGATGCCAGTAATATTGGGTTGGGTGCAACTCTACTACAGAAATCAGATGCATTGGATGGGGAATTAAGCCCAGTGGCATATGCTAGCAGAAAGTTGAATAAAGCTGAAACCAATTACTCAACTAGCGAAAAAGAATGTCTTGCAGTAATATGGGCGATAAAGAAATTCAATATTTATCTGTATGGGAAGACATTTAAGTTGCAAACGGATCACAAACCTTTATCGTTTCTAGCACAGGCTAGACATGTGAATTCTAGATTACTCCGTTGGTCTTTATTGATGCAGCCATTTGAGTTCAGCATAGAGTATATAAGTGGAAAAACAAATTTGGGAGCGGATTTTTTAAGCCGCCATCCGTGTGATGAGAATCACCCAAAACCCCAGGAATAATAAGAAATTTCTCTATGTGTATATAGAATTATAGACTGACATATAACGTCTGTTTTAAGAGGGGAGGATTTGTCGTGAAATTCTACATCCACATATATAAATTAAAAGGACAATATAAGGTCTAACAAATAAATTTAATAAAAGGAAAGAAGAATGGTAAAGAACAGTGCTGTCACAATGACTGTACTCGAAATCCCCCTTGTGTTCTCCTGCGTCTGAAAATTGTAACGTTGTAACGTTGATAGTAAAGCCTTCTGCAGTATACACGCGTTTCCCAAACACACTAAAAAGTGTACTCCATTTCTAAGAAAAACCTTGAAATACGCAAGTTGACCTAGAATTAAAATTCCATTCATGTCTTTTTCTACACTATGTTACCAAAAACAAAAGACAGATGGACTAAAGATAGAAAGAAGGGAGAGGCAGAAAGCAGGCACAGGCAATACTAACACGAGTCGCGCGATACACAATTACTACCATCACGCGTGTAAGGCCACAAGCACTAGCTTTTTTTCAAATCGACAGTGATAAAAACACTACCCATACCAGAGTTAGGTTTTTTAAACTTACAAAATTCTTATTGGGAAACATGACATTATACTGGTTTACGTTTGAAAACATTACAGTACCCAGACAGCACATCTTCGAAACAGGAGGTAGAAGAAATTGCATATTTTGAACGCAGCCACTTAGCTCTTTTAAATTTGTATATTTGGGTTCCTTAGGACTTGCTAACCAAGAATATGTAAAACGTTACGCAAATAGTCTAGGAATTACCAAATTATAGCGAAAATAAAATAGTGAGGGTGTCAGACAACACCACAATCAGAATCGCTCAGTGGCAGAATTTTAGGCCACCATTGTACGGGAAATGAGTCTCCATGTTAACTCCTATTTGATTGGAGCGCAACAAATGTAAGGCTAAACACGATTAGTCGGACTATAAATACTATCTTGTGTTGTCAGGGGAAACGTGAGAAGGGGTACTTTTTTGAAAAGATGTGTAGAGATGGCTTGATTGGTTAGAGCTGCGAATATACTCAATTCAGAGCGTCTGTTCCATGCCACATCTTGTAATAAACCTACTAAGAAACAGTACGTTGATCACCAGTGCATATTTTGTTAAATAAAAGCCTGGGACATCGGCAGATCGGAGTTGTGCTATATTCATTGCCATTCAACGTCACTGTGTATTATTTCCATGAATTGTGGTAGGTTTGAAATATTTGACATCTTTTTAAATGAAAATTGAATGTAAATTGATACTTATGTCTGTATATATGTGTGGTTCAGTGGCGAACATGAGGTAAAGCCTATAGTGCTCCAGCCTGAACAGAAGGTGTCGGAGGAAAGTAAAACTACATGGAATTGCCAAGCAGTACACTGACACCTAGATTATTGACTAGAAAGAAATAATGCTGGAATTGCAGAGGCGTAGTAACCATTAAGGAGGAATATACTGGTGTAAAGTATTTCAGATGAAGCTGACAGTTGGCATAACGCTCTGAACTCAGGTTTGTTTTGTATTGTGCTCAGTGTAGAAATAGAGTATAAATTGGTTCTGAAGTAGGAGGTACAACCTTCTTGTTTCAGGGACCGTGGTCTTAAAGTTATTGAGCAGCACTTGGTCAGAGCTTTGCTGAATCCAGAGTCGGACAGCATACTCCTTGGTCCATATAGCTAACAGTGAGGTGTCTCCAGAGCACAGGGGAGAAATCGAGCAGAGGAGTCTGTTCCTGCCGCCATCACGAAAGATAAGCTGATGTGGCCAGCTGAGCTCAACACTATGTACCCCCAGCTTAAACTGTCATTGTAAAATCAAATTAAGAGGGGAAATTAATTGTTTTAATGCCAGGAACTGAGAACATCTCTAATACTAGTTCCAACCGAAACAAACTATTGAAGTTATGATGACAAATACCAACAGAGCTTGAAAAAACAAAACAAAACCAGTATTCCTCATATTACCACTACACAACTGACACACATAGGATACTATTAATAATATATGTCACTACAAGATTCATATTGATAAATTCTGTACATATAACTTGTAATTAAAATTGATTGTGATTCCTGGTTCACTTTGTATTTGAATCAGGACACATATACATTAATGACAGCACTGAATACATATTGATATTTGAAAGTTATCAGTGACTCATTTAAGATATTCTCATAGAGTGTTATATGTATGTGAGTGTCACAGTGTTGTCAAGTGTGGTGGAATAAATTAAATTGTTTATCTGTCTGTTGTTGTTGTGACTTACACTTCATCATATACATACCCTAGACATATAACGTAGTCATCACAATATTCCAGAATAATTCTGACTGAGGTATACATATGTGGCAGCAAGTAAGGTTATCTATAATACACTACTCTTATTAGATATAGATACCTTCACAGCTGATCTCAGTCAGTACACTAAGTCCCCTATAAATATTTATAACATCCCACTTTACCACAAGGTGTCGGAGAAAAGTAAAACTGCATGGAATTGCCAAACAGTACACTGACACCTATCTTATTGACTAGAAAGAACTAATGCTGGAATTGCAGAGGCGTAGTAACCATTAGGGAGGAGTATACTGGTGTAAATTGTTTCAGATGAAGCTGGCAGTTGGCCTACCGCTATGAACTCAGTGTTTGTTATGTATTGTGTTCAGTCTGGAAATAGATTATAAATTAGTTCTGAGATAGGAGGTACAACCTTCTTGTTTCAGGGACCGTGGTCATAAGTTATTGAAGCAGCACCTGGTCTGAGTTTTGCTGAAATCCAGAGGCTGACAGCATACTCCTTGGTCCAGAAAAGGGCCAGTGAGGTGTCTCCAGAACACAGGAAGCAATCGAGCAGAGGAGTCTTTTCCTGCCGCCATCACGAAAGATAAGCTTCTGTGGCCAGAGTAGCTCAACATTATGTGCCCCCTCAAAAATTGACATTTTATTAAACACAGAGGGACAATTAATTGGTTCAAATAACAGGAACTGTGAACTATTCCCAATACTATTTCCAAGATAATCTAACACTTGAAGTCATGATGAAAAACAACAACCAAGCTTGAACAAAACCAGTATTACCTCATATTACTACTGCACAACTTACACACATAGAATAATAATAATAAACTATGTCAATACAAAGTTCATATATATAAACTGTGTACATAATACTTGTAATTACATTTGATTGTGATTCCTGGTTCACTGTGTAGTTGAATCAGGATACCCATTATTGAAAGAATTAATACATATAATTTTAAACTTAAACACTTGACTCATTTAAGATAGTCTTATAGAGTGTTATATGTGTGTGAGTGTCACAGTGTTGTAAAGTCTTGTGGAATAAAATAAATTGTTTATCTGTCTGTTGTTGTTGTGACTTACACTTCATCATTTTCATAACCCTAGACATCTAACGTAGTCATCACAATATTCCAGAATAATTCTGACTGAGGTATAAATGTGGTAGCATGTAAGTTTATCTGTAATACACCACACTTATTAGATACAGATACCTTCACAGCTGATCTCAGTCAGTACACTAAGTGCCCTATAAATATTTATAACATCCCACTTTACCACAGAGTGAATGGTAAGATGTACAAATGGGTGAAAGCATACTTGCATAACAGAAGAGCCCGAGTACAACTAGATGGCCTCAAGATTAAGAAAATTCTACTGCGTCATGGCGTCCCTCAGGGAGGGGTTCTGTCCCCCACACTTTTCCTAGTCTACATCAACGACCTGGTTGCTGAACTACCACATGGAATGAAAGTGGCAATGTACGCTGATGACCTGGTAATATGGTGCACAGATGAGCATGCAACAGTGGCCACCAAACTGCTACAAAGAGATGCCTTAACCTCGTGGGCAAATAGATTGTTTGTCAGCATCAACACAGACAAGGGCAGCACTACGCTCTTCACCCTCTCTCCCAAACAAAAAGCTGGTGTCATCAAGATAAATGAAGAGCTCCTGAGAGAAGATAAACAACCCACCTATCTCGGAGTTACATTCGATGATAGGCTGACATGGAAGCAGCACATCAACAAGGCAGCAACAAAGGCCAGGAGGAAGTTAGCCATCCTGAGAAAACTAAGTGGAACCACATAGAGAGCCAGCGGGAAAATACTTAGTAAAGTTTACCAGCAGGGCATACGACCACACCTGGAATATGGGTCAGCTGCGTGGTGTCCAGCATCAAACACCACATTACAAGAGCTAGGTAAGGTGCAAAACCAAGCGCTTAGGGTCATCACGGGGGCAATGAAATCAACGCCTATAGTGGAGATGGAGAAAATGGGGAGGATATAAGCTCTGCGAGAACGCAGAGACATGAAAGTGCTAACACAGGCAGAAAAGTTCCTCTGTATGCCAAGCCATCAAATGAAGGACAGATTCCAAAACCTAGCAATGGGGCGATTGAAAAGAAGCAGCTTCATCCATCAGGCGAAACGATTTCGTAGACAAACCTCAGACCTGCCTGAAGTTGACAGCCCCCTAAAGTCTGTGCCAGAACAAACCCCTTGGAGAGAAGAGCCTGGACTACCAATACACATCCAGACAAAAGTGATATGAATATTCGACAGGGATGAACAGAACAGCGTGCAACGTAGGACAGTCACTCTCAGTTTCCTGGATGATGAATACCCACAGAACCTCTGGGTCCGAGTATACACGGATGGGTCGGCACAGAATGCTGTCAATAATGGAGAAGCAGGAGTGTACACAGAATACCCAAACAACACTAGGGATATGGTCAGAGTATCAACGGGGAAATTCTGTAACAACCATGATGCAGAAATCCAGGCAATCATGGTGGCAACTGAGAAACTGTTGAACACCAATCTCGGTCCACTGCCTGTGGTATTCCTGACAGATGCAAGATCAGCACTCCAAGCACTTCAGTCCAGAAAATTGCCAGGTATACAAGCCCTACTTTCTGAACTGTGCAACCAGCGCTGGGTCGCCATGCAATGGATACCGTCTCATTGTGGAATACCAGGAAACGAGAGAGCGGAACAACTGGCTAAAAAAGGTGCTGCAGACGAGCAATCGGATGTACCAGTTACGTACCATCAGAAGAAAAAGATGATCAAATCAATCAGAAAGCCACCAACACAGGATGACTACCAAGCTATGAACAGATCAGAACAAATTGTTATTCTGCGCCTCAGAACAGGACACAACCGACTCCGCAGCCACATGTATACAAAATTCAAGATTGGCAATTCAGCCATGTGTACATGTGGACAGGGACGCCAGACTGCGGAGCACGTACTTCAAGAATTCCCCGAATATGATATATTGAGGCAAACCCACTGGCCCAGAGAAACAACACTGGAAGCAAAACTATATGGACCTCTGTATGAACTACAAAAGACAGTGAAGTTTATACAAGAAACAACATTGCAGATATAGACAATATACTTCAAGCGAACGAAAGAAGAAGAAGAAGGAATTGCCGCACAGAGAAGAGCCGGGGTCAAGAAGAGGATGGCAGGGGAGCAAGCAAGGGATGCTGGACTCACTCTGCAAGAAGAAAATAAGAGGGTGTCACGAAGTGGTTTTAAGTTTTTAAGAGTTTGCCTGAATGAAAACAAGACCCTAGTATGAGAAAGTCTGAGAAGATAGAATTTAGATGGAAAATGACATGCCTGTGGACAGATGAGACTATTGGCTCAAGGGATAGAACCAGGTTTTGACTCGCCCTTGCCGCTTCGTGACGTCAAACTGGCTATAATCTCACCCTCCTCTGACTTCCTTTCAATACAAGGAGATAAGGTGTAAAAAAAAACGACCACAGACACCACTATACAGACCACATGTAGGTATAGTATAGAATAGAAGCTGATCCAGTAAATAATATATGTATATATTTATTTACATACAAGAAAAACATAAAATGGCATCATACGTCACCAAGTCAGTCGACAGCATGCACTGTTGCACGGCCTGAAAACAACGTACCAATTTGATTAAATAGACACTAGAAAAAGAAAACCCCAAATCACATTCACTCTTTCTGTCACCCTGCTGAGGAACAATAAAATGATTAGTGATTCAATAACTCTACTATTGTGGGGGCTGTCCACTTTAGCCGCCACTCTCTAATACAAATAAGATTCTACTGTCTCAGTCCTGTTGACTCTTCCTCAACGAACCGTCTACACCGCTTTCCTCTTGTTAGGCGATATGCGCCGCTAACTAACACCACTGGAAATGCTACAAATAATAGACTTGGAGTAACACAATGGCTCAGTATCTATCCTTCGAGTGGACACTGAACAGACCCTACTGGTCCTGTCTATTTCTCCCTCCTTCTCTCTCTCTCTATCTCTCTCTCTCTTGGGCTCAGTGTCTCTCTAACACTCGACGACTGATGATGCGGCGTCTCCGTTACGCTCTTCTCTCGTTACTTTCAGGACCTAGGTATGGTAACCATGTCACCTGTTCCTGAATTCTGCGATGATGATGATGAAGTTCTGGCGTCAAGCATGAGGTACTTGATGAACTGTCGACAAAACTTCTCTGCTGCTGAATAGCTTCCCTCTTTTAACCCGCTCCGGAGTTAGAGGAAAAAAAAACCCACAGCCTTGATTTCCGGCTGTACGCAATTGAAACCAGTCTCACGGCCACCTGCCGTTGCTAGAGACTATAATAGCGATGCTCTCGGCTGTATGATAAATAAACCACGGTCCAGCTGAAGCATAGGGACTTCACTGCCAGAGACCATAGGTCTGACCCTTAGGATAGGCCCTGTTGCCGTGGGTAATTTTGCACATGGGCAAATTTACGCTCCCCCACTATTCTTGCCGTGACTCGCTGAAATTAAAAGGAAATGTGTCTATTGAATACCAACTCCAACATAACGCATCTCTAACCCATTAATCTTTATAAGTCCCTTACTCAGTACTTCACTCGTCATGTACAACAATACAAAAAAATAATATTACCCACGTGGCACTTAAATCTCTCTCCTCCTCCCCTTCTCTCGTTCTGGAAAAAACGTTACATAAAATATTTCTATTCCACGGGTCTCTTCATTCTCACTCCTTCCCTCTCTCTCTCTCTCAGAGAGATTTTACTAAAATCCGCCAACCAAATAAACAAAACCTGTCTGACGGGCCACTTGGCCGTCACACATGGCTACCCACGTGTCAACATTTCCAACTCGGGAACTTCTTTTGTCCGAAATTCCGGGGTCTCCTTTTTAACATTTACACATGAGGTTTCCTACTTAAGCCCCAATTTAATTGAAATCTCGCTATAGGAATAGTTTACTCCTCTAAGCAGTAAAATTCACTTACAACGTAAATCTGAACCCTCCGACAATATTTCTCATATTTAAGGCTCAGTAAAATTAACGAACCCACCAGGGATTTCCCCATAAAATTACATTAGTAAATACACAGAAATAAATGGTGGTTTTACATAACATTCTACAAATATGGGCACACGTGTTTCTCACAACTTCACACACTCCTATCTATTGCCAAAATCCCAGAAAGAATTATACACACTTTTTACATTTACATCGTTCTACAAAGATGATAATGAATGGCACTATCCTTAGAACTAAAAAGTTAATGTCCCCGAAAAAATTAACTACGGGCGAATTTCTCAAAGAACCCTCTAATGAATAAAACGATTAATAAAATTCTACATACCGATTATCGCTGGTTTTTCCCACAGGGGAGAACGATAAATTACGAAGTCTGACGGCTGGCACTTATTTCTTACGATAGAGAACTAGGCCGCCGTTTAACTGGCTATTTATACACCCAGGGAACCACTCCTACACATCGCCTACGCCAATCAGATTTGAAAACAACGCGAAAACCACGTGTCTAAAAATGCGTCACGTTACCTGACGGCCGCGTGCTTCCGGCCTCGTCATACCGCGTGCCGGAAATGGCGATTATTTCGTAAACAACGAAATCTCCGTGATCGTGAAAAAATCTATAAGAGAAAAAAACTGGCCGAGTGAAAAATAAACCTACCATCGTAAAACGACCCCATTTAATTTATCTCCTCAAAAATACCAAACACGATATATATTCAAATGAGAAGAAATAAAATGGTGAAAATTCAAAATAAAAGAACAGGATCGGGCCGGTTGAAGGACAGAATTACAGTGCGGCATCACATAAGTCCCCCCTTTCAAGTGCGGGAATCCGTGCTAAATCACTGAAATCTCTGGGTTTCATACTGGTCCGTATTCCTGTCTACAGAGATGTCTGTGAGCACTCCTTCTTCATCCTTATTCTCTTTCGGAGCCAGGTGCCGACTTAAGAAATCGGCTCCTACATTATCCTTTCCTGTGATGTATTGCACCGAAAACGAGTACATGCCCAACAATAAAGCCCATCTCATGATTTTAGCATTATTGTGCTTGTTGGCTCCCAAAAACGCCAAAGGAGCGTGGTCACTTTGCACTACAAACGTGACCCCGTATAGGTATTCGTGGTGTTTGCGAATACCAGCCACTAATGCAAGGCACTCTCGTTCTATTGTTGAGTAGTTTCTTTCGGCCGCATTAAGTTTCCTACTGGCATAGGAAACTGGGAACAACAGATCTTGTTGTGATTCGTCGGCTTGTAAAAGAGTGGATCCAATTCCGATGGCGCTGGCGTCCACCCTTAACACAAAGGGTTTTGTTAGATCTGGGAGCCGAAGTATTGGCGAACTGGTCAGCAGCTCCTTAAGAGTGGTGTACGCTCTCTCACATTCTGCTGTCCACCGAATTTTTTCCGGTTGACCTTTCCGAGTGAGGTCGGTCAACGGCCCTGTTAAGCTATTAAAATTCGGAATGAATATTTGGTAATAGGCACACAGGGAGATAAAGGATCTCGTGTCCTTTTTGGTGATGGGGCGAACGGCTTTCCTTATTTTTTCCACGTTTTTGTCCAGCGGCCACATGCATCCGTGGGCGATAGTGTGGCCTAGGAAGTCTAGGGTGTCAAACCCGAGTAAACATTTGCTCGGGCGGGCAATAAGCCCCGCCTCCTTCAATCTCCCGAGAAGCGAGGCGACAGTTGCTATGTGTTCCTCCTCCGTTTCCGTTGCGATGAGGATATCTGTCGTGAGAAATTCTAATCCACATATATAAATTAAAAGTAAATGTAAAGCCTAACAAATAAATTCTATAAAAGGAAGAAGAATGGTAAAGAACAGTGCTGTCACAATGACAGTACTCGAAATCCCCTTTGTTTTATGCTTCGTCTGCAAATTGTAACGTTTCCACGTTAAATATAAGCCACTGCATAAATACAAGCGTTTCCACAACACATTAAAACGGGTATTGCATTTCTAAGAAAAACATTGAGAGGCACACTGCGTAATGACCTAAATTAATCCTAACATTAATTATACTACGTTACCAAAACGAACGAACAGATGGACTCAGATAGAAAGAAGGGAGGGCTGAAGGCAGCAACACAAGCAACACTAAACACGCGTCTCGCTATATTAATGCCACCCCTAACACGCGTGTAAGGCCACATGCACTAACTTTATTTCAGACGGACAGTGATAAAAACACTACCCTTCCCAGAGTTAGGTTTTAAAACCTGAAAAACGCTTATTGGGGAAACCTGACATTCTACTGTTTTATGTCCGAAATCCTGACATTAGTCTGACAGTACAGCAGGACAGGTGGCGGTTCTAACATAAAAAAAAAAAACAACTACACGACTATCCTAGAAAATACATATTTTGAACGCAGCCACTTAGCTCCATTAAACTTATATATTTGGATTCCTTAAGACTTGCTAACAAAGAATATGTTAAGTGTTACGCAAATAGTCCAGGAATTAATAAATTATAGGCAAAAGAAAATAGTGAGGGTGTCAGACAGCCCCAAAAACATCAGAATCGCTCAGTGAAAGAATTTTAAACCACCATTGTACGGAAATAGGCCACAAGTTACATTTGAATTGATTGGATGGAATGATATGTAAGGCTAAACACGATTAGTCGGACTATAAATGCTATCTTTTGTTGTCAAGGGAGACGGAAGTAAGAGTACTTTTTTTCAAACGATTGGGTAGAGATGGCCTGATTGGTTAGGTCGGTTAATATAGTTAATTGATAGCGTTAGTTCGAGACCACTAGTTCAAATAAGCTTGATAAAGCAACAGTGCGTTGAAGCCAGCTCATATTTTTGCTAAATAAAAGCCTGGAACATAAGCAGATGGGAATTTGTGCCAGTATTTGTGCCAGAATTCATTGCTAGTCAACGTATCTGTGTTTATTTCCATGAATTGTGGGACTGTGGTCCTAGTATTGAAGCCGCACCTGGTCTGAGCGTTTGCTGAATCCAGAGGCTGACAGCATACTCTTGGGTCCCTATAGTAACCAGTGAGGTGTCTTCAGAAACAGTGAATAGTCGAGCAGAGGAGTCCTTGCCTGCCGCCATCACGAAAGTTAAGCCCACTGTGGCCAAAAGAGCTCAACACTATGTACCCCTCGTAAATGACACTAACTTAATTAAAGAGGGGCAATTAATTGTTTTAATGTTCGGAACTGAGACCATCTCCAATACTAGTTCCAACATACACAAGCACATGCAGTCATGATGTCAAATAAGAATCTATCTTGAAGAACAAAACCAGTATTACCTCACATTACCACATCACAACTCACACACATAGAATACTAATATTGTATGTCAATGCAAAGACCAC
Source organism: Oreohelix idahoensis (assembly GCA_024509875.1). Classification (NCBI taxonomy): domain Eukaryota; kingdom Metazoa; phylum Mollusca; class Gastropoda; order Stylommatophora; family Oreohelicidae; genus Oreohelix; species Oreohelix idahoensis. The sequence continues at coordinate 16,468 of JAMPIV010021832.1, read as the reverse complement.
ATTTATATCTGTGTACATAATATTTGAAATTACATGTTATTATATTGCCTGGTTCACTGTGTAGTTGAATCAGGATCACTATTGTAGAGAAAATCAATACATATGTACATATCTGAAATTTATCATTGAATCTTTTAAGATAGTCTTCTAGAGTGTTGACTGTTTGTGAGTGTCACAGTATTGTCAAGTGTGGTGGAATAATTAAATTGTTTATCTGTTGTTGTTGTGGTGACTTACACTTCATCATTTGCATAACCCTAGACATATAACGTTGCCAACACAATATTCCAGAATAATTCTGACTGAGATAAAAATATGTGGCAGTAAGTAAGGTTATCTGTAAAACACTACACATATTAGATACAGATACCTTCACAGCTGATCTCAGTCAGTACACTAAGTCCCTATAAATATTTATATCATCCCACTTTACCACATATATTGGGGTCCGGTCCGGGATTTTGAATCTCTTACTAGTATAAATATTGGGGGTAATTCACTTCAGGGAATATACAAAGTTAAAAGGTATCCTTGGGTGGAATTAAATAAGGTTGAGCTCTTGGTGCCTGTTTTGTCTATTGGATATATAATTACAGATTATATTGTTTAGTTAGATATTTTATTTAATTACCTGATATAAAATGGCGGACCTGGCCAAATTTCGATCTGCGGCTGTACAGACTGCAAAAGAGTTGGGATTAGATGGGCAAGTTATGATTACCTATGTCACTACTGAATGTGACAAATTTATTGAACGCGAAGAAAGAAGGTTTGAGGCCGAAAGAAGGTTAGAAGCTGAAAAAGAAATTAAGAGGTTGCAGATTGAGGCTGAGGCTAAGAGGTTGCAGATTGAGGCTGACAAAGAGGCTAAAGCATTGGAGGCAGAAAGAGAAGACAAGCGATTGGCTGCAGAAAGAGAAGAGAAGAAATTAGCTGCAGAAAGGGAAGAGAAGAGATTAGCTGCAGAAAGGGAAGCAGAAGATAAAAGATTACAAAGGGAACATGAGTTACGACTAAGGGAGTTGGAGTTTCAAGGCCATGCTCCTGAAAATGGTGCCAGTCCCTTTGCCTCTGATGCTACTGCTACTCAGGGAGCCTCAACCTCAGCTATGAACTTTCATTTAGATCATTTTGTTGAGAAAGACGATGATATTGAGAGCTATATAAATAGATACGAATTATTAGCTACCACATATGGGTTAGAGAGAGAAAGGTGGAGCTTAAAGTTATCTCAAGGACTTCGTGGGGCAGCTTATGAAGTTTTTGCCAAAATGCACAGAGATGATCAGGAAAATTATGACATGCTAAAGCAGGCTCTTTTGTTAAGATATGAGAAGAACGCAGAATTTTACAGAAAAAAATTTAGGAATGCTAAACTACTGTCAGGTGAAACCTATCACCAGTTCTCTGCACGGATAGAGACATACTTGGAGAAAAGGACTTCTCTGGGGAAAACCCAAGATCTTAAGGAAATGATCCTTATAGAACAATTAAGAGAGTCCATGGCTCCAGACCTGAGAAAGTTTCTCATGGAACAAGGTGCAGAGAGACTGGGTGAGTTGCTAAATGTTGCAGAAAGGTATCAAGCGGCCCAAGCAGAAGTATCAGGTAATAAAAAGAAACAGGTGGATAATTTTAGGGCACCACAGAACTTTAATAAATTTGATCCTAGGGATCAAAACAAAGGTAAGCACCAATTTGATAGGCCACGGTATGAAAATAAAAATAAAATCCCACAATTCGATGAAAGGAAATATGATGAAAGAAAATCTTTCAACCAAGGGAAAAGGTGGTGTAAAAATTGTCAGATGGACAATCATGACACTGACCGTTGCAGAAGGAGACCTGTGTATATGGCCACCCTTCAGGTCAGGTCGACCTCAAGAAAGGAGGAGGATATTATGTTGGATACCACTCCAGAAGAGATGAGGAAGGCACAGACTGGGGATAAAACACTCAAGCCTTGTTTCAGGAAATTGTCAACTTGTCATACAACTCCAGGCAAGGGAGATTTTTACATGAAAAACAAGTTGATGTATAGGAAGACTGGAGCTAGATCCAAAGGTCAGGGACAGCTGGTACTTCCTAAAAGATATAGGACAGACTTAATAAGGAGCCTACATGTGAAACCAGATGGGGACCATGAGAAAATAGGTACCATCATACAAAAGGTGGCTCACAATTATTATTGGCCCAAGGCAAGATGGGACATTGAGAATTTTGTAGAAAGGTGTAGCATAGCACATGAGGGAACACCCACAAGTGGGAACATGGATCAGGACCTGGACACGCCACGGGGTAAAACTAGGCCTGAAAATACGAAGAAAAATAAATTTGATAAAGTGGACCAAAGGGAATGGGAAGCCCCTTTTCACGGACAAGCTTCACTTAACTGTTTTACAATGGCCACTATGCGGAGAGTGCAAAAAGATGTCTTACCCCAGGATAAGCCGAAAATCCCTCAATCGGACTTAAACAAACTGGAGGAAGAGGATGTAGAGAGGAAATCTCTCATCAAGAATTTTAAGTGGGGAGACAGCCCCAAGAGGAAAATTGGTAGCGGTCGTTTTGTGAATGATAATTCTGGGAAGAAAAATCATCACTATAGCGCTTCAAGTGGAAGAGACCATACCGGTGCATGGACAAATAGGTCCACAAAATTAAAGGTCCATATGTAACGCTGTTACGAACGTGGACGGATGAAAAGGCAGAGGAAAATATTACATCCTCATACCAATATGTGAATGAGCTGACCACTCGTTTAAAAACTGGCTGGAAACTTGCCAATGAAAATTTGAAACAAGCCAGGAAGAAACATGCTGCCTATTATAACAGGAAGGCAAAAGACAGAGATTTGGCTGTGGGAGAGAAGGTACTGCTTCTTTTGCCCGGAAATCAGAATAAGTTACAAATTGGATGGCAAGGTCCATATACAGTTCTAGAGAAGGTGTCTAGAACCAATTATAAGATAGATAAGAAGGGGAAAGAAAAAATCTATCATGTGAATCTCCTGAAGAAATATTTGGAAAGAGAACATCAGGAAGAGACACACTTGCTAACCTTGTCCATTGCAATGGAGATGAAGAAGGAACCACTTTCATCATTTGAATATCCATTACACCCCTGTGAGACAGCGGCACAGGTGAAAATCAGTACACATTTAACGGAAAATCAGAAAGAGAGAGTGCAACAGGTTCTAGATAATCATACAGAGGTGTTAACAGACCGACCGGGGCATACAAACTTATTGGAATATGATATGAAACTGATAGACCCCACACCTGTCTGTATGAAGCCTTATTTGATTCCTTTTGCTAAGGAGAAAGCTTTGAAGGAAGAGATAGACTATTTGTTGAAGGAAGGAATTATTTCACACAGTGAATCCTCGTATAGTTCCAGTGTTGTACTTTTAAGGAAGCCCTCTGGAGAACATAGACTCTGTATAGATTACAGGAGACTGAATGCTATTACAGAAGGACAGGTGGATCCATTGCCGGATACAAATCAGTTGTTTGCCAGACTAAATAAAGCTAAGTATTTCTCAAAAGTGGATTTGAGTAAAGGATACTATCAAATTCCAGTAAAGCCTGAGGTTAGACCATATCTAGCTTTTAGTACCTCAAAAGGACACTATGAGTTTAACAGATTGCCATTTGGATTGAAGAATGCACCTAGTGTATTCTCTAGAATGATGAGAAAATTATTGGACCCTCTGAATAACCCATGCATTACAAATTTCATGGATGATATCCTTATAGCAACAGAAACATTTGAGGAACACATTGACTCTCTGAACATGCTGTTTAATCGACTTAGGGAAGCGAATTTAACAGCCCGACCAACCAAATGTTGCGTTGGATGTAAAGAATTGTAATTTTTGGGACACACAGTTTATCAGGGAAACATGACCCCTGACCCAAAAAATTTAGAGAAACTAAAGAAAGCCCCGAGGCCACAAACCAAGAAAGACGTGAGATCCTTTGTCTCATTATGTGGTTTCTACCAAAAGTATATCAAAAACTTTAATTCCTGTAAAGGTCAAAGGGGAGTGATACGTACTATACTGATTATACAGTGTGAATTCAGGGTTGTCGCACTTGTTAGCTTGTTTAATTGTGAGTTGTTTAAAACATTTATATGTTAAAAAAGAAAATAGAGTGTACAGAAAGCGTGTGAGCGCTGGTCATGTAGTTATTCTGTACTGGTTTCGGCCGGCTGTGAATAGCTCACGGCTAGTCCGTGAACAGCCGGGTCCGGTGACTGTTTTTGTGCGGGAGATGTGTCATCCCGTGACAGTCTAAGTTTGGGCGGGTGACTGGAGAGTCAGCCCAGTATCTTGTATGTGTTCCCAGGGTAGTGTAAGGGAACGATATTTGGCCATTTTTCGAGGTGTACTAGTACTTGCCTATTTAAGTGTGTTTATCTGTAGATAAGATGTGATAAATCTGCAGATAAGATGTGATAAATCTGCAGATAAGATGAGATAAGAGAAGATAAGGTGTACTTTATGTTAAGGACATGTTCTGAGGCCTTGGTGTATACAGGCCGATGTTTTGGGATCATATTTACCTCCCTGATAGATTTCTATTGTGCAGGAACGGCGCTAGGAGAAAGTTAGGCCATTGTTCCTTATGAAGGGAGAGTTATCGAAAAGATTATAAGGCCAGGAGTTGTGTAGGCCAGATTACTTATAGACTACAGAGAGGACAGTCTTTTGAGTATATATAGATTTAAGGATCCATGAACAGATATCAGAGTTATTGAAGAGATTATAAGGCCAGGAGTTGTGTAGGCCAGATTACTTATAGACTACAGAGCGGACAGTCTTTTGAGTATATATATAGATTTAAGGATCCATGAACAGATATCAGAGTTATTGAAGAGATTATAAGGCCAGGAGTTGTGTAGGCCAGATTACTTATAGACTACAGAGCGGACAGTCTTTTGAGTATATATAGATTTAAGCCTGGGTGGCGTTTTGTAACTGCAGTGTCAGCAGTCGTTCTGGTGGAACATTAGAACTGCTAGGATATATAGATTCAAGCCTGTATGGCGTTTTGTTAACTGCAGGGGTATGCAGTCGTTGAGTGAGTCCTATAGATGTACGCCTGTGTGGCGGGTTTTGTAACTGCAGTGTCAGCAGTCGTTCTGGTGAATTTACTGATGTAACATTAGAACTGCGATGTAAACAGGGTTTACATCATACTGAACAGCTGTAACATTCTGCGCAATTGATTATTATTGATTTTTGTGTATCCTGTTGTACCTGTGTAGTGTATCGTATCGGATTGATGTTGCTGTGTGAATAAATCATGTGCTGTCAATTGGAAATGAACACTAGTCTGATTCGTTGATCTATGCTTGACAGTACAGGGTGAGTGACTGTACCCTTCATACCACTCACTACAGACTTTATACACAGGGACAATACAGAGCTAACCTATTTATCATCTGCTCTGTGTGGGCGCATGTACTACAATCAGTCTAATCACATCAAGAGGGATATAATTTATCACCATTGTATATACCAAGATTCAGACTTTATCAGTGGTGGGCCAACCTTTCGGGCGTAATGACCACGAATTCGCGTTATAAGAGCATCAGACTTTATCAGTATCATGGTAAGGTTATAAGAGCAATGAATAGCCCTATGTGGGCGTGACTTGGATTTATAACGCCTTTTCTTACTTCTACATTGTTAAGAAACAAAGGCGAATCTTCTACAATTTTTTGTGTTGATCGTGACCTGTAATCGGCAACGCCTCTACAATACACAGACAGTTGTGTGTCACTCATGACCTTTAATCGGTGACACGGTGAAGCGTCTTGTGTTTACATGCCTCCATATGACATTTTCGCAACGTTTCCAGTTCTACGTTTCGGAGTGAAATTTTCAAGTAAACTTTGACATGGTTATGGCGACCTGTCCTGATTCATCATCATCAGCGATATCTGCATTATGAGAATTACAGTATGTTCCAGTTTTATATGCAAGTGCGAAATATCAAGTAGCTCTTTCCAACAAGAGTGACAGACAGTGTACCTTCGCGACGACAGAGGGAACAAGTGGGTAACTTGCGCTGTTTCCAGTTTCCAGTGCTGTGTACGATCACATAGCATACTGTTTCCAGTTTCCAGTTTCCTATGCTGTGTATGACAACATAGCATGCTGTGTCAGGGTGTAGTGAGAGTTGACATGGGACTCTGCTTATGTTGTGTCATCTTTGATGTTGATGCCCATCGATTGTAACAAGAAAAGAAGGAACTTTGCTATTTGCAAGATAAGTGGTTGTGATGATGTGAAAACTGTGGTTATATATGCATGCTATCAACTCTTCTCATAACACACATTATATATTTCTATTAACTGTTTAGTATAGGTTTTAGTGCATAATAATTGAGAATTGAAATATTTATTGTGTGAGGTGGAAATTAATTATCTAAATTTCCAGGGACATAAACTTATTATAATTAATTTTGATATGGATGCTAAGTGGTGTGATGTAGATCCTACAGATATAAGACGTATGTTGGAGTATGCATTGGTGGTAGGAAGAGATAAAAAGGGATTGAGAGGCCCACGACTTGGAGCATGGGTGATGGAGGATTTTTTGATTAATGTGTCAGCATCCCTAGAGTCATTTGCTGAACATAACTTTAAGTTAGTTTGTAATTTTGTAATGGCTAGGGATTTGGTTGATTTGCTACGGCACATTCGTGTGTTTGTGCAACAATATATAGAGATTGAACACGGACATATTGTGCAAAGTATATTCAAGATAATCCACAACAGTGTTTCTGACCTGCATAAAAGGGAATTGAATATTGAGAAACAAACAAAAGTAAACAAACAGAGTGCTTTACAGGAAAGTGATAAGTTTTTACAAGATGATGCTGAAAAGAAAAAATTACAAGAAACAGTATCTAGGCTCACAAGTGAGTTACAGATATCAAACTTGGATCTTGCTAATGTAACAACAGCATTAGACTCTGCAGGCAGTAAAGTAAAAGATTTGGAAGTTCAGATAGAACATATGAATAGCGTAATGGGTAATCTCACTCGAGAAATTCAAGAGAAGAATGATATTTGTGAGAAATTAAAAGTTCAAACCAAGAAATGTGAAAACTTATGTAATGAAACACTTACTGGCTTATTGTGTGACAATGTGATTGTTAGTCACCGACTTAAAGAAAAGTATTTTGTACCCCCGAGAATGTTAATGAGCTTGGGAATGGCCAGAATAGTAACACTAAGGAACTTCAGATGGATTTAACACAGTTGAGTGCTAATGAAGAAAAGGATGATAAGGAGAGATTAGAAGAGTTAACGATGTACAAAAGGAAAATGACTGATATTGAGAAATTACTCATGCAGGAGAAGAGTAAGCTTTTAACATCTAATGACTTAATTAAGAAACAAACTGAAGACATCTCACTTAGAAATGCTGAGATTAGTGATCTGAGAAATAGAGTTAAATGGTTTGGTGGATGTTATTTTAGGTATTAAGGTGGTTGTCTACTGTCAATGTTGACAAAAGTATGTAGACAGAAGGTTGCTTTTATCACCAACAAGTAAAACAAGCAAGATCCACCCTATACATTTATTTGCTGAGACGAAAAATCGAACATGATGGCCGGAGATCACTACGTGGCAAATACCCCTTCCCACGTACTACTTCTGGTAACCTTACTCACTCGTGGCGTAAGGCCAGCACCGATAATTCTGCTATAACAGTCAGTTCTATAGGATTGCAAAAAAAATGGAGTGAATTTCAAGGCAATGATCTAAAATAAGACCAACCATTATTCTGATTATGGAAATACTGATAAAAGCAAAAATAAGGGACAGAAGCTATTAGTAAGACTTGTACCCAAAATAAAACTCTCAACATGTTGATAACCATAAGAATTTAGTTATCACCTGGTACTGATCAATTTAGTAAGCATATTGTCACAAAGGAGAATAAAAACAGTTTTGGTGAAAGGTAATAGGAACTAACTACAATAAAGGTTATCAGCCTTATAATATGATGGTTCTAGAACACAACAAAAAATCCATCGGTAAGATATCTGATTTTTATAGAAAGTAGAAAATACTAATCATAATAATGTTGCACAACAAAGAGAACAATCTTGGTTGTAACAAGGTTACAGTAAGGGTTATTGTTTCAAATATACTATTGCTATGTTATGCATTTATGTGAGTTCTAGAGAATATCTACGTTGTGTTTGATGAGTAGGATTTTATTTCAACCTACTTGTTGTGATGACTTGATCATTTGTAATGTCAGGATTCTCTTATCCGTTCTGGTGTTATCTGCTGTGTGACGAGGTAAAATGATTGGCATCATATATGAAACCAGATGTTTTCACTGCCACACGTTTGGGTAAATGTTAAGACACTAAACTTTCCGTTTTACTTCAATGTAAATCTCCACAAGTTGATTGAAAATAGACATTTTTCATTTATATTTTCTATCCCCACCACAGTATTCAGGGCTTGTTATGAATCTTATGTCTCCCGAGCACCGAAGTTATTTTTTTTTACTTGTGAGAGGAATGTGGGTCAAACCTATCGTATGACCTAGGTATGTCTAAGTCAAGCGCAACCCAGCCCAGCCTGTTGATGAAAACACGGTGTTGTATTGTTATCCGCACCCGTGCGGTTTTACAGAATGCTATCGAGAGGGACCCTCGCGGGATTTTAGTGACCTATTTATTTTTTTTTGTATGTTTAGGAGTTAGTTTTAACGATTGCTATAGTGTTTTTTACATCTTAATTTATTTTTTGGTTAATGAATTTACTGTATTGTCATAGTAACTTACATTACAATAATGTTTTATGGTATTGTTGTATGTTTCATAGGATATGCACTATGTTGTGAATCTGTAATTATTTATGTATGAATTATGTTATTGTTGGTAAAACATTTGCATGTGCTTATGCTTGCAATGAATCTGATGGTACATATCACATTGTTTAGTGAAATGTATCTTTAATTTTTGTAATGAGATATGTGGATTATGTGATTTTTTGTATGGTATGATACGGCTAGTCGGTAAGGGACTATTCCACTGTTAGACCATTTTTATGTATGTACCATAGGTGACTACGTATGTGAAGTTGAAGCAATGTAGTTTAATTCATCAAAACATTGATATGTTTTGCTGCCGATTGTTCCTTAGGAAAATTTTGGATTTGATAGAGCATCGTGCCAGCCCCCTGTATGCCTCCAAACCTATTAGCGTCGAATGTATGCCGTTTAGTTGTTTTGTCAGAGAGTATTTGTTATTTTTTATCATTAAACGTTTATTTTTTTTCTTTTCTTTTATTATGGTGTTATGTTATTAATCGTATTACCATAATATGTCAGAGGTTGTATGCATGAGTACACTATTGTGTTGTGTTAAATATGTAATTTTGAAACTAAATGTTCTTGTATGTGTTAGTTATGGATTATTATGTATTTGTAATTTGTAAAACATATTTTGAACTCATTGATTTCTCAGGTTATTTTTTTTGCCCATGTGTTTTTTTTCTCTGCTGAGTTCTGTTTAAAACTTGTATTGCCGTTTATTATGAGTCTACTTAAAGTATTGGGAATTCTTTTTTGTTAGATGTCATTAGACTCTGGTTAAAAAGAATAATTTTATTTTGGTATATTTAGTTTATAGATTTAAATCTAGAAAAAAAAATTTAAAATACTATTTTTATTTAAATCTTAGGCTTTAAGAAAACTTTTTTTTTGTATTTGTAATTTTTTAGGGAAAATGTATTTTTCTTTGTCCCATATGTTATAAATTTTTCGTTATGACGCTCAAAAGCGCTTATATTTTGGTGTAATAATATATATGTTGATTATTCCATTTTAAAATAGTAATTTTTGTTTCTGTTTTGAGATGTGATAGCTATTTAGTATATCGCATCTTTTTGTGTGATGTATCTGTGTTAACCCATCCCCACTTTTTTAAAAAGGGTGTTTTCTTGTGATAATTTTTTTTTGGGGGGGGAAACATTATGAATAAGTTTTTTTGTTAATTTAAGCTAAAATAATTCTACATTAATGAGTTAGTTTACTTGGATTGTTGTGTTTGGTATGTATTGTTTGGTCGTTTTTTCTATGCATTCTATCTTTTGAAATTCCCTTCCTTTCGAATGGTTCTTCGTTTCACTACATTTCTTTGGATGCTGGTCTTATACTTGGGTTATGCTTCCATCGCTTTCATATGGATGTTACTTGATACTATTTGTATACGTTTTACTTCTTACACTTTCTTTATATTTCCATACTTTGTTAATGTTTTGTATTGTAATATGGAATTAGTTATGTAACTATTGGATGGACAATGACTATGTATTTTCATGCAAGGAATCTTGAATTAGTTGCTTAATTGACTTACTATTAGGTTTTATGTATCTTTCTTGCCTATTCGATTCTTTGTTGATTTTCTGTCTGATCATGCTTCTCTTTTGTTTGATCTTGGACTTTTTATTTTATTTAAAAGTATCTGTTGTTATGTTCTGGTATCTACAGTTAATAATTACTTAACTTTGTTTGATGTAAATATTAGATATTCGGTGTATTTTTGGGTCAGAGACTTAGATTATGGGTAATTTGTTATATTGATACACTTGCTTTTATTATTTTGGCGATGTATTATATTTGAACCTTATTCATTAAATACTATTGATGGTAAGAATATACTTAGATCGCTTATGCTCTTGACCCTTCATTTGTCGGGATGATGGTAGGTTTTTTTCAAACATAAGTAAATGAGAAATCAATTTGTTTCTCCGGATTATCCGTTGTGGTAACTGGTTAAAGGTCAAAGGGAGGAGACGTGCTAACGTACTAATGAGAATGATTTTTACAGTAGTGAATTCAAGGACGTTGTCGCACTTGTTTTTTTTAGATTGTTATAATTGTGAGCCTTGCTTTTTAAAAACAATTTAATAATATTGTTTAAAAATAGCACAAATAAGATAGTTTTAGAGTGATCACAGAAAAGCAGGTCCTCGTGAGCGGTATAGGGAGTCAATGTTGTTTATTCTGTAATGGTTTTCGGCCGGCTGTGACTAGTCAACGGTAGTCCGTGAACAGCCGGGTCCGTGTGATGTTTTATGTGGGGAGTATGTGTCATCCCGTGACAGTCGCTAAGTTTTGGCCGGTTGCCTTGGCGAGTCAGTACCAGCATTTCTTGTATGTTATGATCCCAGTTGGTAGTAGTAAGGGATACGATATTTGGCTCCGCGCTCACTTTCTCGAGGACGTTTTACATAGTACTTCGCCTATTTAAGTGTGTTTATACTGTAGCTAACGATGTGGATAAATCAGCATATAAGATGGAGATTAAATCTGCAGATATGATGCGATAAAGAGAAAGTACTTATGGATGTTCTTCTATGTATCAAGGGAACATGTTTCTGGGACTGGTGTATACAATGGCACGATCTTATGTTTTGGGATCAAATATTGAACCTCCCTGATTAGATTTCTTATTGTGCCAGGAATCTCGGCGCTAGGAGAAGAGTTAGGGCACATTGTTCTTTATGAAGGGAGTAGTTTATCGAAAAAAGATTATAAGGGCCCAGGATAGTTGTGTTATGGCACCAGATTACTTTTAGTATAAGAAAGAGGGCTAGTCTTTTGTGTAATTATATAGTATTTAAGGATCTCTGATAAAGATATCAGAGTTATGAAGAGAAGTTATAAGGCCAGAAGTTGTGGTAGGCTCACAGATTACATTATTAGACTAAGCAGAGCGACCAGTCTTTTTGATAGGTGTATATATATATGATTTCAAGGGATCCAATATGAAACAGATATTCAGAGCACTCCCCCCCCCCCCCCCCCCCCGCCCCCCCCCCCCCCCCCCCCCCCCCCCCCCCCCCCCCCCCTCCCCTCCCCCCCCCCCCTCCAGAGTTATTTGAAGAAGATTATTTAAGGCAGGTAAGTTGTGATAAGGCCTGATTACTTACTAGATCTACGAGCGCGGACAGTCTTGTATTGAGATTTATATATAGATTTTAGAAAAGCACCTGGGTGGCGCTTTTGTTATATATTGGATCCTTTGATTACTTAGTTAAACACATAGCGCAGTTGGTACAGCTCCGTGTCTGGTGGAACGATATAGAAATACTTGTACTAGGATCATTAGACTTACAAAGCTGTATGGCGCAGTTTCGTTAGAACTCTTGCAAGGGTGTGCTCTAGTACGTTGAGTGAGTCCTCAATGATGTTACGCTGTTTGGCGGGTTTTTTGTAACTGGCGGATGATTAGTCGTTCCCGAAAGCTCAGTCGTTTGGTGTATTTAACTGATGTTCCAGCTATTTAGGCTAAAACTGCTCTGATGTATAAACTCTAGGGGTTTAACATCATAGCTGGAACGGCTCTGGAAAACATTCTGCGCAATTGAATTATTATTGATTAAATTCTGTGTATCCTTGTTGTACCCTGGTGTAGTGTATTGTATCGGATTGATTGTTTGCTGTGTGAATAAATCATTGTGCTGTCAGAATTTGGAATGGAGAGAATAGTTCTGCCTTCTCGTTTTGATCTATGCCTTGAATGTACAGGGTGAGTGACTGTAACCGCTATCCAGTACCTCTTTCACTATACAGACTTTGGATTACTCAGGGGACAGATTACTTGAAGCCTACACCTCTATTTATCTGTCTGCTTCTGTGTGGGGACGCTATGATCTAAACACTTACGCAACCCGGTACTAATCTATCTTCTAGAGGGAGTTATAATTAATATCACGCCATTGTATATAGCCAAGATTCCGCAGTCTTTTTCAATTTTCCATTATGTGCACCGTTAACGGAGTTGATACGTAAAGGACATCCCTCAGATCTCGGAAATTACATGGGGATCACCACGCAATGTGAAATGGCCTCTGTACCCAATGAATTGAAGGAAAAGCTCGACTAGAAGTAAAAATCCTCTATTTGAACTCATGTTTAATCACTTAAGTTCAGGAATTTGTAGTAAGGACTGAATGCAAGGATTTGAGGGAATTAGTGCAAACATCTGTACAAGAAATCAGATGATATGGATGGGGATACTAGCCTTGTGCGTATATGCTAGACGCGAAAGTTGTTAATAAAGCTGAAAAACCAATCTACTAAAATAGCTCGAAAAAACCATTTCTACTTGCAGTTAATTTTGGGGCGGATAATGGAATTTTCCATTATTTTATCTGTATGGTATAGGCATTTATATGTTGCAAAATTAGTGTTCACAAACGCCTTTCTCGCGTATTCTGGCACAGGTCTTAGGCTCTAGTCGAGAGAAACTTTCTCGTTTACTACCGTTAGCGTCTTTATGTGATACTGCCATCTTTATGAGTTTTGCATAGAGTATATAAGTGGAAAATACTCCCAATTTCTCGGGAGCGGATATCTTTTTAAGCCCGCCGCATCCTCGTGATGTGTATGAAGAATCCGTAAGCCCAGAAGAGAAATAATAATAAAATTTCTCTCAGATGTGTATACTAGAAGTCTATAGGACTGAGACAAATAATAACGTCTTGTTTGTAAGAGGGGAGGAGATTTGTACGTGAGAAATTCTATTCCACATATATAAAATTAATAGTAAATGTAAAGCCTAAACTCAAAATAATATTCTATAAATAAAGAAGAATGAATTGTTAAAGGAAACGTTGCGCTGTCCAATGACGAGTACTCTCGAAAATCCACCTTTATATGTTTTATGCTTCAGTCTGCAAATTGTAACGTTTCCACCTCGTTAATACACTAAGCACACTCGAATAATATACAAGCGTTTCTCTCTACTCAACACAATTTTAAAAACGGGTTATTGCATTTCTTAAAGAAAAACCATGAAGAGGCACACTTGCGTAATGACTAATATTTATCGCCTAACATTAAATATAGTACTACTGTTTACCAGCAAAACTCGAACTCGCGTAACAGATGGAATCAGATAGAAGAGATAGGCGAGGGCTGAAAGCAGCAACAAATGCACAAGCACTCTAAAAATTACGTAGTTCTCTCGCTATATTATTTGCCACCATCCCTTATACACGCGTTGTCACAGGCCCGCACCATTGACATACTTAACCTTTTATTTACATTGACGCGACTCAGTGACCAGAAATAGAAACACTTCCCTTTCCGAGAGTTAGGTTTACAAACTCCTAGGAACAAACGCATTTATTGGTGGAAACCTGACAATTCTTCTGTGTGCATTTCATGTACCGAAATCTGACATTAGTCTGATCAGATACCGCTATGGATGTAAAGGTGGCTGGTATCTGACATTAAAAATAAAAACTAATACCGAGCGACCACATAGCACTTATGAAAATACATATTTGCTGAACGGCAAGCACTATCTTAGCTCCATACTAAAACTTTTATATTTGGATCTCTTAGAAAGACATATGCGCTACCAAACGAATAAGATTTAAGTGTAAGCATAATAGTCTAGGAATTAATAAAATTATAGGCAAAAGAAATATAGTAGGAGGGTGTCAGACAGCCCCCTAAATAAACATCTAGAATCGCTCGTTGAAAGAATTCTTAAACACCCATTGTACGGACATTTTTGGCCACATAGTTACATTTCGAATTGATTGTTGGAATGATATGTATAGGCCTAAAATCGATGTAGTCGGACTGATATAAAATAGCATTTTCATTCTTGTTGTCAAGTGGTAGACGGAATGAATGAACAGAGGACCTTTTTTTTTCTCAAACCGATGGGGTAGAGAATTGGATGATTGGGTTATGGTCGGTCAATAATTGTTAATCTTGATAGCGTTAGGTCGAGACGTATCCACCATAGTTCAAATAGCTTGATTATAAAGCAACAGTGCGATTGAAGCCAGGCTAATTATTTTTGCTAGAATAAAAGCTCTGGATACCATTAAGCCAGATGGCGCAATATTGTTGCCAGTATTTGTGACACGAATTCCATTGATATGTCTCAAAGTTTCTGTGTTGTATTTCCATTGAACTTGCTGGGACTGTGAAAGGTCCGCTAGTATTGAAGCCGCTCAAGCTCGGTCGTGAGCGCCGGTCTTGCGATGAATCCAGAGGTCTGACAGCACTATACTCTTGGGTCGCCTATAGTAACCAGTGAAGGTGTCTATCAGCGTGAAAAAAGTGATATAGTCGAGCAGAGGATGTCGCCTTGCCTGCCGCATCACCACGAAAAGTTAGTCACCTCACTGTGGCCAAAAAAGGAGCTCAAACAACTAGATGTACCCCTCGTAATGACACTAACGCTTAATTAATGAGGGGCAGTCTCATTGTTCTTTATGTTCGGTATCACTGTGAACCATCTCCATATCTAGTTCCAACTCATACACAGAAGCAGCATGCATGTGCATGAGGTCTAATAAAAAAATGAATCTATCTTGATATGAACAAAATCCCATTAATTACTCATTTATTCAACCTCATCTACAAATCACTCACCATAGAATAATTGAAGATTGTATGTCAATGCATAAAGACCACCATTTATTATCTGTGTTGTACATAATATTTGACAGCAAACATACGCATGTTCAAATTATTTTGCCTGGTTTAACTGTGTAGTTGTCGATATCTGGATCACTATCTGTAGAGAAAATATCAATAATATGTACATTATCTGTAATTTTATACATTGACATCTTTTCAGATAGTCTTCTGTGTGTTGATCTGTTTGTGAGTTGTCGGCACCGTATTGTCATAGTGCTTGGGTGGAATAATATAAATTGTTTTATCTGTTGTTGTATTATAACCACTATACAAAGGGATCAAACCATATTTGTTGCGTGAACTTACACTATTTCCATTATTATGCGATACAACCTAGAATAAAAACGTTGCCATACCACAATAATCCAGAATACATGTATGAGATATAACCACCAAAACACCAACCCCCATAAACAACCTATAATCCAACCAACCTCATCACACATACATAACCCCAAACTACCACACACCACCAAAACACAAACCCCCCAAACCCCCAACACTACCCATCCCAAACATCATATTTTTAAATTTCCAACCTCTCCCAACACTCCAACACCACAACTATATCTTCCCCTTTTCAAACATACCCCCCACCTTCCATACCAACACTACCACTATCCAATCACAATACCACACCTTCTCCCCCAACTCATCCCCTACTCAAAACCCCTTTCCAATCACACCCCAAATCTCTTACACAAAACTATACCTCTAAACTCCTTTCTAACCAAATTCAAAACCATAACCTATTTATTTTGTTTCAACCCTCCCCTTAATCCAACTACCCCTATATCTCCCACTCAAGCACTAATCCCTACATTACACCCCTAAACTTAAAAATACACTTCCCCTCACTCCCATAATTTTCATATTAAACCTTCCACCATCAATAATCCTCCCCTCCTAAAAAACCCCAAAACACCATACCCTCATCCTCTAATTCTACCTTTCTTTCACACAAAACTACC
>JAMPIV010021831.1:0-50498 GCA_024509875.1 Oreohelix idahoensis | reverse complement strand
AAATATTTTGTAAACAAAATAGGTAATTTTTTAGTGCTTAAGGGAAAATCATTATTGAGTTACTTCCCTTGAAAGTTGTGCCGTCTCTTCGATCGAACTCCGCGGATGAATCCATTTTACTGCGATTTATTCGTTGTTTGGGTAATAATAGATTGTTCTTGCTTCAGAATATCTATGGCCTGAATTTATGTGTATTGTTTGTCTGAGTAGGACGAGTCTGTCTTATATCTGTATATCTTTACATATCTAGGTCGAACTATATGTTCTGTTGTCTCTAGAGAGGTCAAAGGCTATTCGGCGGATGTGTCGCTAGAGTGTGGTGTGATTTGGCTTCGTCCCGATAGGGACTGTGTTTTCTATGTCGGCTTGTCGCCGGGAAAAAGTGATCTCAGTATTGGTGGGGAAAGTGATAGTCGTCTAGACCTATCGTGTATGCTTTGCCCCAGTGTTTATTCGTATTGCCAAGGAATGGCAGAATCATATTTCTGATACCAAGGTAATAATAGACACTCTTATGAACTCTCGTACGAAGCCACCATTTTCGATAGGTACGATTTGAATGTCTAAGAGAATATATTTGACTCGATGAAAACGACTTCGATTCCTAGCAGCACTATATCCTGTAGAATGCAGTCAATTGTTCATGATCAAATCTACAGAGCAATGAAATGTTTTATGAATGACTAACTTTAGGACAGATTCATTATCTGTATCCAAACGTGAGTGACAGCTCACGAGTGAAGCCATCTTGGAACCAAACATGTAGTGACTTTCAAGAAGAGAAAAGGGATGCCCGTATTATCGCTTGTTTAGTCCAGAGATCACTGCTACACATGAGAACCCGTTATTAGCGGTTCAATATTATTATATGGAAAAATATGTGCTGAACATTATGTTGGAGAATCGTCGCTAAACGAGATTAGGTTTAGAAGCCATCTGAAATATTGTTTATAAGCTGACGTGCTCAGTCAGTGAAGTCAGATGATATATATGTATGGGCGATACTGAGGGCTTGGCTACTGACAGTCCTTTATACTATTATTCTACATGAGTGCCCATGTAACATTGCAAGACCATTTATCCACTGTACCATGATGTATTATGCCAACCTGTGATTTGTCACTATCTGTGCTGTCGAGTGTGTACGTCCAATTAAACTTTAGAAAAGGTACACAGTCGTTGGTGTCGATGACTTCCAGCCATACATGAGTGTGAGAAAAGAACATTTGTCAACACCACGAACCCTTATTAACATTCGCACATTATACACTCAATCCATGTCTACACACCACTGCGTAGGTCAAGTTGACATTCCATACACTACAGTGGAGCAAACAACACCATAGAGATCTCATCAACTGATGATGATGATGATGTCTGCTTCCATCCACTTATATCTATCTTTTGGTGGATATCATTAACGGGAATAAATAGACGAACTTTATCAACTGGTGGACCAGCTTTCTGGGTTTGACCTCGCAGAAGTTCAGAAGTCAACAGAGTACCGATACCAGACCGTTTCCTGTGGCTGATACGACACACTTGCAGTATTGGTTTGCTATTTGTCAACACTTCGTCACGTGACCTGTCAAGTGAATGCAGTATGTAGGTCAGCGTTGTTGACATTTTTACATTAGACATTACAGAGTTTCACGGAACAGTTGGATCAATTCTTGTAATATTAACAGGAAGACAGTATTAGTGAACTAAGAAGTCCTATTTTCATCGATGGATCTTCTTGTTTTCTGTATATGAACTTTAATATTTAAGGCCAGAATGTTTAATTGAATAAAGTGGCAGTTTGTTTATTTTCATAAAAATAACTTTGCCATTACTGTAAAACTGAGCCTATTTTGCAACACATACTATCATACACATAATTTATATATATTTATGTTTACATGTTATTTGTTTGTATAGTATGTTAGTTTCTATGTCAGCGGGTTGTGTTTAAGGTTGGGCGGCGTCCTCACAACAGAATATCCCACGTCATAGAGGGTCCGTTGTGGGCGTTTTCTATAGGTGCAATTTTCTTGATTGAAAATTTGCTGCGACAACTGTTGCTTTTGTGTTAGCTGTGAAGTCTGTAATTATTGTTATTTTTGTAATATTTCTTTGTTCTTTAGTTTTGTTTTGATTTGTTTGTAATTTGTTGGTCTAACCTTTTCTATCTTTCAGTTCTATTCACAATTTATATTCATATATTGTGACGTCATTTGTGTTGTTATTCTTTGCAGATTCAGTGATTATTTTCATTGATTTCCCTATTTGATTTATTTTGATTTCTGCAAACGTTCTTGTATTGTCAGTCCTATTTGTACTTTATGTATTCTGTTGGTTGACATATGTTTTATATAGGTATATTTCATAAGACACAATTGCCTGTGCACTGCACTTGGATTATGGTATAAACCAGTACCTGATTATTATTACTATTATACAAGACCTTATTAAAGGCTTGTGACCCACAGATATTGGGATAGTATACTGATTAATCAAGTCATTGAGAACTTGTGGTATTATTATTGGTTCAGGTGATTAGTATTATTGTTAGACATCATGTCTACATTAGAATACTTCATTACACAAGGGAAAGCCCTTGATAAAACTGGTCAACAATTAGAACAATGGGCTGTTGCTCAATATGACAAAGCATTAGCTGCAGAAGAAAGAAAAACTATGGCTGAAGAGAAAAGATTAGAAAGAGAAGCTGAGGCTGCTGCTGAACAAAAGAAATTGCAGATGCAGGTGGAGGAAAGGAGATTTGAAGCTGAACAAAAAAAATTAGAAAGAGAAGCTGCAGCTGAACAAAAAAAATTAGAAAGAGAAGCTGCTGCTGAACAAAAAAGATTAAACAGTGAAGCTGAACAAAAAAGATTAGACAGTGAAGCTGAACAAAAAAGATTAGACAGGGAAGCTGAACAAAAAAGATTAGACAGGGAGGCTGAACAAAAAAGATTAGATGCTGAAGAGAAAAAAGCAATAAGAGAACATGAATTTGAGTTAGAGAAATTGAGATTGACAAGTATGAGTAATGTTAATCAGGCATCTAGTGGTAATGGTAAACCTTCTACTTACAAGGTTAAGGTTCCACCGTTCAATCAGTCCAGTGACGATATTACATTCTGGCTGGATAGATTTGAACGTTCTTGTCGTACACATAATGTGGATAAATCACAATACGCTAATCAATTATCAGAAAACTTGAAAGGTGAATCTTTGACTAGATTATGCCTTGTAGGAGAAGCAGATAAGGATAATTATGATGTCATTAGGGCGGCTTTGATAAAAAAATATCAGCTAAGTGAGGAAGGCTATCGCCTTTTATTTAAAACGATGGTGCCTGAGACGGGTGTAGAATTCTCAGAATTCACTGCAAAGGCACGTCTCACAGTTGATCGTTGGATTGAGCTTTCCAAAACAGAAAAAACGTATGAAGGACTTATGGATTTGTTGCTCAGAGATAAGATTATGTCATGTGTGAACAAACCTTTCCTTGAATTTATACATGAGCGTAAACCCAAATCTCTAAAAGAAATGGAAGAATATTGTTCCCAATATGTCACTGCACACCCCGACGTGACTTTTGGCAACACTAAGATTAAGGAGAGTATGCCAGTTGCTTCAGCAACACCATACAATCCCAATTATTCACACAGATTTCAGGGACCTCAAAACAGATTTGATAAAAAAGGTAACCATAATAGTTATCAAAACCAAGGTAACCAATCATTTCAGGGTTCTTCTTCAAAGAACTGGAGACGAGCTGATAGCTCTCGACACAGGGGTGGTCATAATTATAGGAATTTCCGTAGAGGAAGTAATTATAGAAACTATCAGGGTTATCCGTCTTGGAGTCAACAAGATCATAATTACAGAGATACTCATTATAATGAATATGATAATGGTAACCAAGGGAACTATGACTCAAACCCAAATAGGGGTTACAATAGAGGTAACAATAACTACAGAGGTGATAATAACCGAGGTAGATCTCAATACAAAAGACATAAACCACATTTTCAGGCAAACTCTGCACAACAAGAGTCCAATGAAGCCTATAAACAGAGTAAAGATAATAATGATGCTAGTAATATGGCATGTGCCGCTTTTGATTTTGGGAGAGCATCTCAGTGCCCCCAATGCAAAACGTTATTTGAGCCAACCACAGTGTCTACTTTAAGCTGTGGCCATCCTCTTCCTGCTCTTCCGGCATCAGTCGCGCATGATGGAAGAGGTTCTCTTGTCTTACATAAGGGTTTAGTGAATAACAATCCAGTCTCTGTGCTATTTGATTCTGGATGCACCACAATTGGTGTTAGGCAGTCACTCGTAGATCCTTCCCGTGCCACTGGACAAGTAGTCAAATGTGTAACATTTGGCGGCACATTAGAGAAATACTCTACTGCTATCATTAGGATTGCTACTCCTTTCTTTACAGGAGATGTACACGCATGTCTTCTTCCGAATCCGATCGCTGACCTCATCATCGGTCGCATTCATGGAGTCAAAGAATGCACTCCGCAACAAATTTCCACGTGGGAAAGGCAAAACATGCAGATTGCTAACGCTGTAGTCACTAGAGCTCAGGCTCTTAATATGCCTCAAACTTCATCTACTGAAGATAATGAAGTGCATAACCAAGATAATCCCTTGGTAATTTCTCGTGACTCGTTTATAAAACAGCAAGAAGATGATCCCACTCTGAAGAAATTCTTCATTCTTGCAACTAAAGGTGATCCGAATAAAGACACAAGTCGTAAATCGTGGATTACAAAGAAGAATGGCGTACTTGTACGTATGGTTCAAGACTCCATTACGTCAAGTCATTCTCAAATCCTGGTTCCCAAGAATTTGAGAGTTAAAATTTTGCAGCACGCTCACGACTCTCAGTGTGCTGGACACATGGGTTTTTTCCCGTACTAAGTCAAGAGTCCTTGCGGCTTTCTTTTGGCCATTGGTAAACAAGGACATACGGATTTATTGTCGATCTTGTAAAGTATGTCAGGAAGTTAAATCCAAAGGTCCACGGCATGCTGCACCCATTCAGGCGGCGGACATTCCTATTCGGCCGTTCCAAAAAATGGCCATAGACATTATTGGTCCATTTAAGATCAAGTCTGCCAGAGGACATCAGTTTATCTTGACGTGTGTTGATATGTGCACACGTTGGCCAGAGGCTATTCCTCTGAAGAGCATTACTACTGCTGATATTGCAGATGCTCTTTGGCTTATATTTTCTCGTCTGGGGTTCCCCGGAGAGATATTGTCAGACCATGGCACCCAACTAATATCAGATACCATGTCTCAAGTAATGTCTACTCTGCAGATAGATAGATCTTTAAGTAGTATCTACCATCCAATGTCTAATGGTATGGTCGAACGCCTTAATAGAACACTTAAAAACTTACTGGGGAAGATAACTGAGGATCATCCTCAAGACTGGGACAGAGTTTTACCTGCGGCCCTCTTCGCTTACAGAGAGGTACCCAATGAACATACGGGATTTTCTCCCTTTGAACTCGTCTTTGGCGCGCGTCCGCGTGGCCCTATGTCGTTGCTTCACGATTTCATTACATCTGACAATATTGACGATGACACAAAGTCATCCTACGAATATGTCATCGCGTTGAGACAAAAGATTATCGAAGCATGCAAATTAGCAACTTCTTCTTCTGAATTTGCGAAACAGAAGGCAAGGCAATTTGCCAATAAGAAGAGATGCTTACGACAACTTTGTCCTGGTGACAAAGCATTTGTATTACTACCTTGTAGGGAAAACAGATTACTTATTTCTTGGAAAGGTCCGTACGATATAATATCGAAAATTTCCGATGTCGACTATATTGTCGATATTGATGGGAAGCATAAAACCTTCCACATCAATATGCTTACTGAATTCCATGAACGTCCGGATTATTTGCAACCCATTTTCCAGCAACGGACAATTCTCCAGTACCACATGGTCATTACTCATCACTGTCCGTGATACAGGATGAGGAAACAAGTTTTTCAGATGTAAATCTTCCTCTTCCAATGATCCCACTTCATTCTAGTGAATCATGGAAGAACGTTACTGTCTCTCCTGATTTGTCTCTAGGAGAACAGCGACAAGTTTCAACTATGTTGCAAACATTTCAGGATGTACTCACTGACATCCCTGGACAAACGCATGTCATTGAACATGACATTGTTCTAACTGACCATACTCCTATTAGGGTTAGACCTTATCCTATACCTATACATTTTCAAGCACAGGTCGAGAAAGAGTTGGATGAGATGATAGATTTGAAAATAATCGAACCATCCACCTCTGCATATTCTTCGCCGATGGTTATTGTTCGTAAAAAAGACAATAACATACGTCTTTGCGTTGACTATCGAAAATTGAATCAAGTAACGAAGTTCGATGCCGAACCTATGCCTTTACTGGAAGAGCTACTTACTCGACTCTCCAAATCTCATTTTTTCACTAAACTTGATTTGTCTAAAGGATATTGGCAAGTTCCTTTATCTGAACGCGCCAAACCTCTCACGGCTTTTTCAACACCTAGAGGTTTGTTCCAATGGAATTTTATGCCTTTCGGTCTTATGAACGCACCAGCTACATTCGTACGCATGATGCGCCGAATCCTATCTTATCGGTCAGATGTCATTGCATATCTAGACGACATCTGTCTTTTCAGCGATACTTGGGAAGATCACTATTCAGGGTTAGATGAATTGCTGTCTACTTTGCGTGAGCACAACCTGACAGCGAAACCCTCTAAAGCCTATATTGGTTTTAGCGAAATTTCTTTCCTAGGCCACCGAGTTGGTCATGGTTTCCTAAAGACAGAGGACCATAATACTAGTAAGATACTTAACATCTCAATCCCTAAGACTAAAAAACAGGTGAGAAGTCTGTTAGGTCTTATTCAATTTTATGGCAGATTCATTCAGAATCTATCCTCTATCATGGCACCTCTTTCAACACTTCTAAAGAAAGGTTCGCCTAATGTGGTCCACTGGTCTCAGGAATGCCAATGCTCTCTGGATAAGATTAAAACACTGTTTTCAACACCACCTATTTTAGTGCTACCCACTAAAGATAAGACATTCGTTCTTCGTAGTGACGCTTCATCCACTGGGATTGGAGCGGCACTAATGCAAGAGTACTCTGGAACTCTGCATCCTGTAATGTATATTTCCAGAAAACTTAATGCGGCAGAAAGGAATTATTCGGTTTTAGACCGTGAGCTATTAGCTATGGTTTGGTCGATCCTCAAACTACAGAGATTCCTTCTAGGCGCACATTTCATAGTAGAAACCGACCAAAAAGCTCTTACTGCTATACAGAGTAAGAATTTGAAGAGCTCGAGGTCTACTCGATATGCAATTGCTCTTCAACCTTTTCATTTCTCTGTGCGAGCTATTCGTGGATCAGATAATGTGATGGCAGACATTCTGTCAAGATGCCCACATGATTCCACATAACTATTAGGGCTTAGACTTCTTGATATGTCTAGTTCTATAGTAGTTCCTTTTCTATATCATGATAGATACACATTTGTAATTTAATAATATAATGATTGTATAACTACATAGCGGTTCATTGATGTTTATTCACCGCTGTGCTTTGATGATTTTTTTTCTTCATAAATCATAAATTTAAGATATCTAATACGAAATGATGATATGAATTTTTTAGGCATTGTGTAATTGCCAGAATTGTATTATACTTTGATGACACCTTCCTGGAAAAATATACTTGTAGAGAAATAATTTCTCTCAGTTTATGAGACACATTCTCACCAGTCGCTCCATAAGTCGACTTAGCCTCATATTAGGCGTTATAGGTATTCCTGATATTTTCATCTGCGCATTATTCGTGCGTTGTGAGCCTATCGTACGTTGCTCCTAGATGTATTTCAAAAAAAAAAAAAAAAAAAGTTCCATTTTTTTTTGTTCCCGGGAGGTGTGGTAAGACTGTTACGTGCAGTCTTTGATATCTTACAATATTATACATTGGTATACTTGTTATGTTCGCAAATATTTTGTAAAAAAAATAGGTAATTTTTTAGTGCTTAAGGGAAAGTCATTATTGAGTTACTTCCCTTGAAAGTTGTGCCGTCTCTTCGATCGAACTCCGCGGATGAATCCATTTTACTGCGATTTATTCGTTGTTTGGGTAATAATAGATTGTTCTTGCTTCAGAATATCTATGGCCTGAATTTATGTGTATTGTTTGTCTGAGTAGGACGAGTCTTCTTATATCTGTATATCTTTACATATCTAGGTCGAACTATATGTTCTGTTGTCTCTAGAGAGGTCAAAGGCTATTCGGCGGATGTGTCGCTAGAGTGTGGTGTGATTTGGCTTCGTCCCGATAGGGACTGTGTTTTCTATGTCGGCTTGTCGCCGGGAAAAAGTGATCTCAGTATTGGTGGGGAAAGTGATAGTCGTCTAGACCTATCGTGTATGCTTTGCCCCAGTGTTTATTCGTATTGCCAAGGAATGGCAGAATCATATTTCTGATACCAAGGTAATAATAGACACTCTTATGAACTCTCGTACGAAGCCATCATTTTCGATAGGTACGATTTGAATGTCTAAGAGAATATATTTGACTCGATGAAAACGACTTCGATTCCTAGCAGCACTATATTCTGTAGAATGCAGTCAATTGTTCATGATCAAATCTACAGAGCAATGAAATGTTTTATGAATGACTAACTTTAGGACAGATTCATTATCTGTATCCAAACGTGAGTGACAGCTCACGAGTGAAGTCATCTTGGAACCAAACATGTAGTGACTTTCAAGAAGAGAAAAGGGATGCCCGTATTATCGCTTGTTTAGTCCAGAGATCACTGCTACACATGAGAACCCGTTATTAGCGGTTCAATATTATTATATGGAAAAATATGTGCTGAACATTATGTTGGAGAATCGTCGCTAAACGAGATTAGGTTTAGAAGCCATCTGAAATATTGTTTATAAGCTGACGTGCTCAGTCAGTGAAGTCAGATGATATATATGTATGGGCGATACTGAGGGCTTGGCTACTGACAGTCCTTTATACTATTATTCTACATGAGTGCCCATGTAACATTGCAAGACCATTTATCCACTGTACCATGATGTATTATGCCAACCTGTGATTTGTCACTATCTGTGCTGTCGAGTGTGTACGTCCAATTAAACTTTAGAAAAGGTACACAGTCGTTGGTGTCGATGACTTCCAGCCATACATGAGTGTGAGAAAAGAACATTTGTCAACACCACGAACCCTTATTAACATTCGCACATTATACACTCAATCCATGTCTACACACCACTGCGTAGGTCAAGTTGACATTCCATACACTACAGTGGAGCAAACAACACCATAGAGATCTTATCAACTGATGATGATGATGATGTCTGCTTCCATCCACTTAATCTATCTTTTGGTGGATATCATTAACGGGAATAAAATAACAACTTTATCAGACATTGTTCCGATTGCAGCCTGTACAGCGACACTAAGGAGTATCTAGTTGCCGCCATAATCTAGTCTGCATATGGCATATATCTCTATGGCGCCTCGTTGTGTTCAATAAAACTGTCTATTTGGCATTGTCCAGCCTGGCCTATGACAGTATTTTTTATGTTGAAGAATACGGTTGTGTGCGGCACAGGAACACACGTCAGGAGGCCAGAGAAACAGGAAGTCACGGAGACCTCGTATGGTACTGGTATGAGTATGGGTAACACAGCAATACATTTTAGGGGCCTGGCAAGCACGAAGTCAAGAAGATCTATATTATACTGCTATGCTGACGTCAACAGCACTGGAACACTTCAGGGGGCAGGCAAGCACCAAGTCAGTGGGACCTCTTTTCATACTGGTATGAGAACAGGAGCAGCTCAGGGACGCCAAACAACACTTCAGCCTAGTCAGCACATCACCAAACCAGTAAATGTTCACATCTCACAAGTTACCCGGATACCGCACACAGATGGGGACGCATATAGCTCCTGACAACTTCACAGGGTTTGACAGCAATGACATAGTACTATTGTTAGGTCTCCTCATCACAGTGACTGACATAAAAGGCAGAGTGCACGTCTTAACAGCAGACATAGCAGCAAGGCACATCGCCACTAACAGTCTGGCACCACTAACTCAGCGGCATGTAATGATTTGTCACGTATTCGCACGTGTCCTCGCAGGTAGAAGGGCGGCCCACAGGCAAGGACCTAAGAAGCAGGATACACCAGCCCACTTGTCCAACACGTGCAGCAGAACTTCATAATGACTGGAACTGAGATTATTCACCCACGTGACAGAATATCTAACCATCAAAAGCACTGTGAAGAGCCGATAACACACTATGAATAACAATAGCAACGCCAAATAAAATCTTTGCCAACACGTACAGTCAGGCAGCACGATCGTTTGCCCTGACAAGGACTACAACAAGCCTTGGACTACCAAACCTTAGGTCCGACAAACTACATACGAAGAAACCAATGTCATAATGACAATCTGCGTAAATCTTCTGTCCCATTACAGCACGACTCAAATCAACCTTACTGGCAACACTGTAGCCGTAGAACAACAATGGATGTAAACACCGATATTACAACCAATCTGAAAACATACTACCAAACTGGAAACAATGGGCTGCCAAAATAAATGTGAACACATAATTAGGCACTCAAAACTTGGCTTTTGAGGAACACATATCCTATCTTGACATGTTGTTGGACAGGCTCAGAGAGGCAAGATTGACCGCTCGTCCCACTAAATGTTGTACTGCTTGCCAGGAATTGGAATTCTTGGGTCATACAGTTTATCAGGGAAAAATGACACCTGACCCCAAGAATTTGGAAAAGTTACAAAGAGCACCAAGACCTCGAACAATGAAGGATGTGAGATCTTTTGTTTCTTTGTGCGGGTTTTACCAAAAAGTATTTCCGTGATTTTAACACGTTGAGTGCTCCATTGACCGACTTAACTAAGAAAGGCAAACCAGACAGAGTTGAGTGGACAGCAGATTGTGAGAAACCATATGCAGAACTTAAACCGAAACTCATAAGTAGGCCTATTCAGAGACTGCCAGACATCAATCAAGAATCTGCGGTTAGGACTGATGCACGCAATATTGGAATAGGTGTAACTTTATTGCACAGGCCTCAGACACAGCTAGGAGATCTATTCCCAATTGCTTATGTCAGATGCAAGTTAAATAAGGCTGAGAGGAACTATTCAACTGTTGAGAAAGAATGTTTGGCGTTGGTGTGGGCCATAAACAAGTTCCAAACTTATCTTTATGGAAGACATTTCGTTGTTCAATGTGACCATCAGCATCTTGTTTTTCTCGCATCAACTCGTCATTGTAACGCAAAATTGTTGAGGTGGTCAATCTTAATCCAGCCATATTCCTTCTCAATTTAGTATATCACTATAAGCCAGAATGCAGGGGCAGATTTCTTTAGTAGGCACCCATCTCATCAGTACCAAACAGAGAGAGAAGGAAAAATAGAGTCTCCAAGGACGATTGCCAAGTTATTGATCTTGGACTGAAAGCTCGATAAATATAAATATATGTATATATATATATATATATATATATATATATATATATATATATATATATATATATATATATATATATATATATATATATATATATATATATATATATATATATATATATATATATATATATATATATATATATATATATATATATATATATATATATATATATATATATATATATTTTTTTTTTTTTTTTTTTTTTTTTTAACCAGCGGAACTTGGGCTTTCAGCCCTTCGGCCCAATGACATGTCATTGCGAGGCTGGGGAACCTGAGGACTTTCCTTCCAACCCGGTCAGGAGCTTCGCTCCTTCCCATCCACAGAGGGTTTATCACAGGAGCCGTTCAGGCTATTCAGTCAAATTTCCGGCCGTAAACATTTCTTCAAACGCCGACGCCCGGGTTTGAACCATGAACACCTGGTCGCCAGTACAACGCCGAAGCCATTACACCAGCGCGGCTCCCAAAGTGTCTGCAAGGTGGGTGCCACGGCAGCTTACTCCAGAATTGAAACAATGACGCATTGATGCTTGTCAAAAACTTTTGCGGCAATTCGAAACAGAAGGTGGTGGTTTCCTATCAAGAATTGTTACTGGTGACGAAACTTGGGTTTACTACCACGAACCTGAAACAAAGCGAGCGAGCAAGGAATGGCGCCATCCCTCCTCGCCGAAACCGAAGTTCCGCACGAAGCCATCTGCATGGAAGGTAATGCTGACTCTCTTTCGGGATGAACGAGGCGTTATTTTAGAGCACTACATGCCAAGGGGCAACACTGTCATCAGTGCCACGTATACAGAGCTTCTCAGGAATCATCTTCGACCCGCAATCAAATCCAAACGACGTTGACTTTTGAGTAAAGGTGTCCTTTTGCAACATGACAATGCTCGACCCCATACAGCCCATGCAACGACTGAAACCATCAAGGCCCTGCACTTTCAGTGTCTCCCACATCTACCGTACTCGCCAGACCTAGCCCCAAGTGATTTCCACCTGTTTGGACGACTCAAAGAGGCATTTGGAGGAAAGACTTTCAGGTCCGATGAAGAGGTACAGCGTCGCTGTTTCAATTCTGGAGTAAGCTGCCGTGGCACCCACCTTGCAGACACTTTGTGGTACTGTAGCACATCAGAGATGATGTGGTGTGCTGAACCGTGACTGATGTCAAGATGTGTGGCAATATCATCCACAGTCAATCGGCGGTTTCCCTGTACGAGTCGTTCAACGGTTGCTATCGATTCTGGAGTCACTACTCTGTGTGCCTGACCATGTCGTGAACAATCTATCACAGAAAAAACGCCGTTTTCGAACTTTGTACACCATTCATACACCTGCGACCTTGTCATGCATGCATCACCGTACTTGAGCTTCATTCGCCGATGAATTTCTATTGGTTTCACCCCTTTGCTGATCAAAAATTGAATAACAGAACACTGCTGCTGTTTGGTGCATTCCACTAGCGGGGCGGCCATTTTAAAACGTCATTATGACGTCACCTTATGCGTCATCACCGCGATGGCGCGTGCATGACACTCGAGACATCCAGGACAACAATATTGGCAAGCTACAATATAATGACATGATTATTCTTATTGTTATAACATATTTCCGGTTTTCACTTGACTCACCCTCGTATATATATATATATATATATATATATATATATATATATATATATATATAGATATATATATATATATATATATATATATTTATATATATATATATATATATATATATATATCGCTTAAAACCAGGGGGGGGAGGGGTTGATATCTGAATGATTATTCTTATTGTTATAACATATTTCCGGTTTTCACTTGACTCACCCTCGTATATATATATATATATATATATATATATATATATATATATATATATATATATATATATATATATATATATATATATATATATATATATATATCGCTTAAAACCAGGGGGGGGAGGGGTTGAGCTATCTGTCACAAGTTACCCAGACCATTATCTAGGACAATCGATATTTGAAACACCGGCTAGATTGTGTGCTAAAGGTTCAGCCAAACGGAATAATGTTAGTTCAAGGCATGATCTTAGACTGCTAGAGTAAACAATATGGAAGGAGAGAATCGTAGAATCTTGGTTGCGTTTCACTTAACAGTAGAAACCAACAAGAGGATTTCTTCTGATAAAGCTAGTCTAGTTTTATAGTACAGAATTGGAGCTTTATTCTGACACCTGTATCATCGTTGTGTGGGCTGTATAAGCGGAGAAAAAAAAAAGATCAAAGGCAGTGAAACTTAAGTTATTTGCAGTGTTTCACTTTTTCTGCTACTTTGGAAAGAGATACAAGGGTCAAAACTAGCTTTGAATGAAGCAAATCAGCTGGAAATTAACTGAGAAAGGCCTATTGGACGTTTTAGAACAAACACAGTTTGTCTAGGAACGACAGATTCTTGAAGTGTTGGAAGGAACGAGGGATGAAGAGATGAGTAAAGCTTACTTACTTACTTAGTTGTTCCCCTTCTACCGTGAGGTAAAGAGGTTTGGAAGAGAGAGCGCCAGACTATCGTATCGGCTGTCTTCCTCCTGGCCTGGTTCCATTCTGGTCCTCGGTCCTTCAAAGATTGTCTAATGTTGTCCTCCCAGCGAACTCTAGCTCGTCCTGGAGGTCTGGATCCCTGGCTCTTTGTTTTCCATGCTTGTCGTGGAAGCCGATCTTCTCCCATTCTGCAGACATGGCCAAACCATCTTAGTTGTGACTGTTCTACTTGGGTCTGCAGTGGGTGGGATTTAAGGCCTTGACGTATCGTCTGGTTGCGGACCATGTCTCTTCTTGTTAGTTCAACCATCTTTCTCGGATACCTCATTTCTGAGGTTTGGGATGAGTAAAGCAAACCTAGAAACCCTGGCTTTAACGGAAACGAAAAAAAAGAACACGGATTGATTGATCTCGATGGCGACACGCTGCTCTACAGTGGTGTCCCCACGTCTGAAGGAGCTAAAGTGGACGTGGGTTATATTGTGGCAAAATAACCAAAATGATAGTATCAAGGGATGGAACTTTGTCTCGGAACGCATTATGGTCTTAAAACTACTCGAAGGAGAAACCATACTCAACCATGTCAATGTGTATTAGCCAAAGGAAGATGAGAGAGCAGAGGTCAAGGAAGAATTCTACGAGCTGCTTCAAAGGACAGTGGACGACTGCCTAGATGAAATTATACTGCTCGGAGATTTAAATGCCAGTTTTGAAAATAACCACGCTAGACGGGCTGGAGTTATCAGAAGATAAGGAGAAGATACTTTTAATAACAATGGAAAGCGACGTCTTTAAATTGAGCAAAATCGATCATTACAAGCACAAAGCTCCCCCATAAGTGCATACATGCATACACTAGATGCGAACATACAAATAATGAGAAACCAGTGATCGACTATGCCATCGTTAGGAAGAGCTCATTCACGTATGTTCGGGATGCTAGAGTTTGGAGGGGTCCAGAGATTGGACGTGATCACGACCTGCTAACAGTTAAAAGATCAACTGAAAGAGCTGCTCGATCTACCAATTGCCTAATATCACGCAAGAAGTTAAGTAAACGAACAGGAGAAATGAGCATTCAGACCTACAAGCTGAGAGAACCAGAAGGTAAAACCAGATATCAGGGACTTATTGCTACAGCAATGAGAAACCCAGAAGAACAATCTGATCACCTGGAAAACATCTGGCTTAAATTCAAGGACATCATAAAAAGCAGTTGCAGCAAAAGCGTGTGGTGAAGTCCGACTTGGAAAGAATAGAACAAAGACACCTTGATGGACAGAGGAAATTAAAGAGAAAATACGAGAGAAGAAAAAAGCATGAAAATAATACCCAGGAGCTAAAAATAAAGCAGGAAAAACAGAGAAATATAGAGAATTTGTGATACTCAGAACTGAGGCAAAGAACAAGGTGCTAGCAGCAAAACAGAAGTCGTGGGAAGAATTTGGAGAAAAGCTAGAAAAAGATGCTCAATAAAATCAGAAATGAATCTACAAGACGCTAAAAAGCATGAAGCAGAATAATCAGGGCACTCTTAAATTTATTAAGGACAAGCAAGGCAAATAGCTTACTGCTCCACATGAAGTAATGGAAAGATGGAAAGAATATTTATCAGAACTCCTTGTTGGTGAGCAAGGTCAAGCAACAGAAATGATAACCACTAGCATAGAAGAGGAAACCATGGGTGCTGATGATGACATAAATATGGAAGAACTGAAGGCAGCACTGGAGAAAATCAAGATGGGCAAATCAGCAGGGCATAATGGTATAACACTAGAAATGGTTATTTGCATGGGAGCATCAAGCGACTATTACTTTTAAAGGTCCTGCAGGCAGCGTGGTACAACAAGACCATAACAGAGGACTGGGAGATTGCCATCATAACAGCGACTTTTAAAAAGGGTGACAATCGACAATGTGGAAACAATAGAGGCATATCCCTTCACAGTGTCCCTGGTAAAATCGACTCAGTCAGAAGAGTTCAGGACCATCACTGGTGTAAGACAAGGTGGTATCCTGTCACCATATCTTTTCATACTCTTTCTAGACGATGTCATCAAGGCATGTGGAGAGAGGACAAGAAAGTATTCGGTGGAGTACTGGAAGATGAGACAGGTCTGTATTTCAGAGCTGGCATTTGCTGATGATAATGCTTTGATTGCTAAATCAGAGGCACATCTTCAATCCAACCTGCAAGTCTGGAATGAAGAGCTGGAGAAGAGAGGGATTGTCATCAGCAGATCCAAAACAAAAACCATGGTGATATCACGAGAGGCGAGAAAGCATCAGATTAAGATGGGAGAACAGGTCCTGGAGCAGGTCGACCTCTTTAAATCCCTCGAAGCTGTCACAGACTGGAAGGGAGGCATCAAAGAGACTTTTTCAAGCCATAAATTGAGGATTCCTCAGCAAAAGAGAAGTTGACAAGAAGACGAAGACGGCTGTATACCGCACCACCTATGTCCCAGTCTTGACGTATGGAAGCGAGTCATGGGCAATGACTACAACCCACAAAAGCCAGACCCAAACCTCAGAAATGAGGTTTCTGATTAAGGTGATTAAAGTAACAAGAAGAGACATGGTCCGCAACGGTGGAATATTTACTAGTCACTGTTCTGCTAACTGAGCTTAAGTTGCTGGCACATAAGCATGATACAAATTTGGGGGAAATCTGTCAACAAAAAATGAAATTCTCTTGAATTTCTGCTCTTGTGAGATTACAGGCTCACAGGAAAGAGGAATTCAGAATGGCCAGTCTTCACATATTTGTCTCACAAACTGTATTCCCCCCATGAGAACAACAAATATCGACGTTAGAGTTATCTGAAAATTTACTAGACACAAGTTTAGAAATTGCCGCACGTAGTTCACTGGGGTCTCTGATTTGACAGAAAGAATTGGATTAATGCTTCCTCAAGTAAGTCGTATAAGGCTAATGTGAGGTTGTGAAAATGGGAAACAAATTGCCACAGATACACTGCTACAAGAACATCTGAATGCTTCATGCAGGATTCAAGTAAGGTGATCAGCTGCCGTGGTGGCTCTATGCTCCATAAGGTGAACAGCTACCATGGTGCTCTATGCTCCATAAGGTGATCAGCTGCCATGGTGGCTCTATGCTCCATAAGGTGATCAGCTGCCGTGGTGGCTCTATGCTCCATAAGGTGATCAGCTGCCATGGTGGCTCTATGCTCCATAAGGTGATCAGCTGCCATGGTGGCTCTATGCTCCATAAGGTGATCAGCTGCCGTGGTAGCTCTATGCTCCATAAGGTGATCAGCTGCAATGGTGGCTCTATGCTCCATAAGGTGATCAGCTGCCGTGGTGGCTTTATGCTTAATAAGGTGATCAGCTGCCGTGGTAGCTCTATGCTCCATAAGGTGATCAGCTGCCGTGGTGGCTTTATGCTTAATAAGGTGATCAGCTGCCGTGGTAGCTCTATGCTCCATAAGGTGATCAGCTGCCGTGGTGGCTTTATGCTTAATAAGGTGATCAGCTGCCGTGGTGGCTCTATGCTCCATAAGTGCCGTGGGCTCTATGCTCCATAAGGTGATCAGCTGCCGTGGTGGATCTAATGCTCCATAAGGTGATCCTGTGGTGGATCTATGCTCCATAAGGTGATCAGCTGCCGTAAGGTGATCAGCTGCCGTGGTGGATCTATGCTCCATAAGGTGATCAGCTGCCGTGGTGGATCTATGCTCCATAAGGTGATCAGCTGCCGTGGTGGATCTATGCTCCATAAGGTGATCAGCTGCCGTGGTGGATCTATGCTCCATAAGGTGATCAGCTGCCGTGGTGGATCTATGCTCCATAAAGTGATCAGCTGCCGTGGTTGATCTATGCTCCATAAGGTGATCAGCTGCCGTGGTGGATCTATACTCCATAAGGAATGAGAACGAAAACGAAGATGATTCTGTTAGTGACGCAACAGTTTCTGGTCACACATTAGCATGATAAATATCTAGGGGAAATCTATCGAGATAAGAGCAAATTATTACCATTCTGTTTTTACGAGCTCAAATTTGACAGGAATCTGACATAAAATTCTATTCTCAGTATTATTAAAATTTTCCATTTTCGCTCCCTTGTGAAAAAAGAGCCACAGTAGCAGCAGTTCCCTTATAGGAAGCTAATTATAAAGCATGAATGTGCTCCCGCGGTGATAGTTTTTGTAGTACGTTATTGTGCATGATAAGGTTACAAGACCCATGTATAAACCTCATATTACTCGTTTCTTACGACATTAACAGGAGAAGTAAACATATTCTTTCTGTATCTCTTCGGAGATCCCGGTCTACACGGACAATGCAAAATTGTATCATTTTTATATTCGTCAACATTATTATCACCATGTACTCCGCTTACTGGGACAGATATTCATTTAATTGCACAACCTCCCTCCTCAATGCCAATTTTGACAAGTTTCAATATTATGAGAAAGACAACAATTTTACTGCGGACGTCTCTCTCTGGTGCTTTCCAACAATTCACGAGATACATTATAGTAAAGGCCGTAATTTTACTCCCCCATTCCCATCCTTACTGATAAGCAACATTTGACAAACTACAACATTATAGTAAAGGCAATAGCATTACTCCAGACTTCCCTCCCTTGTGTTATACGAGATTTGACATGTTACGATATTATATAGTAAAGTCAGCCATTTCACTCCAGAACTCCCATACTTCGTGTTATACGGCATTTGAAAAGTAAAATGATTAATGGTATCGACACGCTCCAGTCAACACAGCTGTAAATGGATACCTGACTTTTCTGTTGAGTTAGGAAAGGAAAAGGCAGCCAGGAAGGGTACTGGTCACCGCTCAGTATCCTGAGGTATACTTCACTTCACTCCCATATGGTAGTATCTGCTATGGGACTCCCTTTTTGCTATTCCACTAGCACATAGAGTGAAGTATCTCACAATTCACTCCCATAGGTAGTATCTGCTATGGGACTACCATTTTACTATCACACTAGCACACTGAGTACGTTCCACTAATTTTCCTGTCAAGAAAGAACAAGCTGCTACTGAAGCAAAAGACTTCATGTATTCAGACATTACCATCAAACTTCCCCAGCCAGGTACTAAACACTGCCCGACGGTCGAGCAGATTTATGGCAGGTTTATGGGAAATTGGGATGTGGGATAAAGACAGAGGGGTAGTACCTCACGGTGAGAGACAGCCATGTCTAGTTATATTAGTTCGTATTCCCCTCATCATTGTTGATGACGTGTACGACTTATATCGCGTTCACTCTGGCCCCACACCTTTTCCTTCACATCTATCTTATACGTCTGATGCTGAGAACCACCCTTTAGCAACATACGATTCTCAAACCCATGCACTCGTTATCAACAAGGCACGAACATATTTTGCTATTGTGTCGAAAGACAACTGTGAGAGATGTATTGATATGCCACTTTCATTTTGAACAATAGAGCGCCCATTTTATGATACACGTACACACCGTTCATGTATAATTGCATTGTTTGAAAATGATGTTGAGAAAACACAAATGTTATGCAAAAGAACTGTTATTTTCACACACATATCCCCCATCATTTATCAAACGAGTAACCACTCATGGCTTTTTACGCTTTTCAAACCTATCACCCTCTCTAAAAGTTGTCTCCAAACTAATACTTCTATTTACTCTTCAGTCCAGCTCAAAC
Source organism: Oreohelix idahoensis (assembly GCA_024509875.1). Taxonomy (NCBI): domain Eukaryota; kingdom Metazoa; phylum Mollusca; class Gastropoda; order Stylommatophora; family Oreohelicidae; genus Oreohelix; species Oreohelix idahoensis. The sequence continues at coordinate 30,728 of JAMPIV010021831.1, read as the reverse complement.
ATCCCTTTCATTTACTCAGCCTCCTTCCCACTTGTTCCGTCACCGATAATTCTGTTATACTCGATGCGCCTTTCAAGGCCTCTTCAGTCTTACGTAAGGACATACCTTCAGAGAATGCATCGATAGCCTTCAATCACTCTTCTTCCATGGTCTGGAAGCCTCTTCTTGCCTTCCTGCATCCAGAGACCACATTTGTCCTTCCTCCAGCTCTACACCCATTAGACACCATTGATATGTCCTCCTTAATTAATGAACTATATACAATCAACACCATTTCAACAATATATAAGGAAAGCAACAAATGATGCTTGGCATTCCAGGAAAGGAAGAAGCAAGACTGGATAACACCAGAAACATTAAACACCATAACGAAGAGAAGGGACATGAAAAGAACGAAAACAGAAGCGAAGTCCCCCAGGTTAAAGCAACTATATAGCGAACAGTACAGTCAGCTGGACAAGGAAGTAAAACGCCAAACCCGAGCCAACAAAATGCATTTCCTAGACGATCTTGCAAGACAGGCAGAAGAGGCAACACTTAGAAATGAACAACGCACAGTATACAAAATAACTAAAATCATCAGCGGAAAACGAGGTGCAAACAATGTTACATTAGTAAGAAATAAGCAAGGAAATCTCATCACGACAGCAGACGAACAGGAAACAAGATGGGCAGAGCATTTCAGAGAAACTCTGAACAAGGAACCACCAGAAACACAGTTAAATGTTCCTGAGGCTGAAAACGATCTAGATGTTAATACAGACATTCCACGAAAAGAAGAAATCATCACAGCAATCAAAGGGTTAAAGAATGGAAAAGCTCCTGGCTATGATAACTTAAATGCAGAGTTATTTAAGACAGACCCTGAACTAGCAGCTGAACTATTAGAACCACTACTTGCACAAGTCTGGAAAACAGGGTCAACACCAACGGAGTGGAACAAAGGAATAATTGTCAAATTGCCCAAGAAGGGAGGTCTTGCAGACTGCAATATTTGGAGAGGAATCACTCTTCTCTCAGTTCCCAGCAAAATACTAGACAGGATAATTATAAAGACAATTTCAAAAGCAGTAGACCACAAACTGAGGAAAGAACAAGCAGGATTTAGAAAGAACAGAAGATGTGCTGATCACATTTTTACTCTCATGGACATTAAAGTGCAGTGCTCAGAATGGCAGAGACAGCTGTGCATTAATTTCGTTGATTTTGAAAAGGCTTTTGACAGCATACATACGGACAGTTTATGGAAAATACTGAAAGCTTGTGGAATTCCACGCTGCATAGTGTCAATCATAAAAGCCTCTACGCCAACTTTACGTGTAGCGTTGGGCAGAGCAACCTAACCTTTGAGGTGAGGACAAGAGAACGACAGGGATGTCCCTTATGAACCATTCTTTTTTAACAGTCATAGATTGGGTGATGCGACCGACAACAGAAGGCAGTCCAAGAGGAATAAGATGGACTACATTTTCTACATTTGAAGATCTGGAAAATACAGATGGCATTGCACTACTAGCACATTCACATTAACACATCCAGGAAAAAATGGATAGCCTTAATAAGTATAGCCAGCAGGTGAACCTAAACATCGATCTAAAGAAGACAAGAGGTCATGTGAGCAACCCTGAGCCCATAACAGTAAAGAATTAGCAACTGGAACAGACAGACACCTTCACATACCTAGGATGCATAGTAACACCAGACGGCGGAGCAAGCAAAGACATCAACAACAGAATGAACAAATCAAGAACGGTCTTTTTTGGTCTAAGTAACATCTGGAAGTCCTCTCAGTACAGCACGAACACAAAATTAAGACAATATGAGAACTGTGTGCTTTCTGTGCTTCTCTATGGTGCGGAATGTTGGAGAGTAAGAGAGAAGGAAATGTTGAAATTGTCATCTGTCCACACAACCTGGGGATCCCGTTACACGCCTATTGAGGCATATTGGGAATATGGTGTTAGGCCCATATTTTCTTGACCATTGGCACTTTAGGGGTGATGTGTTCAGCATCACGCCTGCCGCCTTAACCTTCCCAGAACACACAACGTGACTAAGAAAAAATTCGGAAAATTGTTCACACAACCTGACTAAGAAACATTTTCCTAATCTTTTGGCCGAATACCATCACCTACCAAGAACTGCTTACACGGAGCAAGCAAGAGGACTTGGACACCATCGTAACGGGCAGACGCTGGAATTGGGTTCGCCATGTCTTCAGAAGAGACCCTGATGCCATCACAAGAACAGGTTTGCTATGGACCCCGGAAGGAAAACAAAAGAGACGCCGACCGAAAACAACTTGTTTAAGGGCTGTGGAGGCTGAGATGAAAAGAATGAACCAGAGTTGGGGCACTGTAAGAAGGATGGCCACCGACCGAGCAAAGTAGAATGAAGTTGTTGCTGCCCTACAAGACGCCACCAGGCGTAATGGCCACTGACTCCTTTGACGGTCAACGGCTAAGGATAAAAGAAGAAGAAGAATACCATCCACACACCAGCCAACATGATAAGACAACGAGATTGTCAGGTTTAGCAATATTTATTAGCATTGTTATTATCACCATACTGATTTGTTCGATATATAAGTCAAAGGTTCACAGACGAATACTGTGTAAGAAAAAACAGGGTACTGCTAACACTACTCCTGATAGTGAAAACCAGATGAGTCCTCCTGATATCACCCAGAAGAGTGTTACTGAGAACATCCCCATGACTACATTTACTCCTCTCCCCATACCCATCACATCGCCTACCTTATTGATCCCTCCGCTAATGCCACGTTGCCACGCCAGTAGTAGAGCATACTCATCGCAGTAACACTGCACTGCGCAGTAGCGATGCCCATATCAGAGCCCATGATGTTGGGACAGATAAAAATATTCCACGGATTGCGATACCAAATTGTTATGATGTAATGCTCCCATGAACAACATTGTTATGTTAAAGTGAAACGTACTTGCCCTAATACAACAGAGCACAATAGAGTACCCATCAGTACTTAAATTATCAGAACTCCCTTAAATAACTAATCACTACAATTTTGACTTTTTTTGTTTATCCATTAACCATGCAACTGTTTTGTAAAGTTGAGAATAAAACCTTTCACATGTTTTTACTTCAGAATTGCAAATTTTCTAAAGAGGAAACAGTTGTTCAGACTTATACTTTTTGACAAAATACATGACAGTTCTGGTGCATCCAAGACCACCATCGGTCGCGCACAATTCACTGACGGACATTCTTCTCCAGATACATTTCCACTCACTTGTTTTGGTAGAACAGTTTTACATTGTTGACTGATAGCTACATATTTTGTGAAAGTCAAATTTGTGTTAGAACAATTTATTACAAAAGATGGTATTACTCTGCACGTCTTTATGCCTGACCATGAGTTGTTAATGGCACTAGATGTCTTAGACATCAAATGTCTTCTGACAAATCACTGCCCTCAGTGACAGAAGAGATGTCGAATTGTAATTATGTATTATAACTTGTCATAATGTTTGCAGTTCATTGAACCCTACTGAGTTTTAAATTTATTTCAATGTATTGGCACAGAGATGCCAGAGTTAAGTTCAATTTAATATGACTCAAAATGTATTGACATTAAGATAGCATTATTGTTAACGACAAACTCTTGAGAATATTTGATGTTATACACATTGTCACGAAATATTTTGTAGGAGCCTCTACTAGCTGGTTATAACATAGATTTTTGGGGGGGGTTGATAGTATATACCTTAACATGTACACTTACGAGAGTCCTCGATTTACGAACTTTTCGAATAGTGCATTATAGGGATTTGGGTATACGTTTTTTATAGAACGCAAAAACCGGAAGGCATACTACTGATACCATAGCATTATTCGTGCTAATAGTTATCAGTTAGATTAGGAAGAACAGTTACGACGTTTTATGAAATAAAGACTCGAGTTACGCTAGTATTAGATTGAAACTGAGACTAGTCGAAACTAGGTTAAGTGGGCAGCCCATCACTAACTCTTGACAGGAGTTGTTTAGCAACCGATGACGTAAATCGGAATAGCCAAGACCGTCTATCGGTAAGCATAACGGCATCCAATGAAATAAATAATAAAATATTAGATTAGCCAACCAAAAGGTGGTAAAATCGCCCACCACTCTGCGATAGCAGGATTTCACAAATCCGAAGTCAGTTGATCCAGAGAAGCCAATTTGCACTGACGTAGATTAGTACTCGGTACGGTGAACCTGGCGCATCTCGTACTAACTACAAAAGTCCTTGGCCATCTAACATCTGGTCTTGAAGATATCAAGATATTAACTCTGCGCTAAGCAGATAACTTTTACATTATGGTGAATTTTGATTCACGTAAGTACTGATTCGAGTGACACTATATTTTCTTAACGAAATTTTGTTAGGCCTGTGACGATATTCTCAATACAATAGCTAAATTAGATAATATTGTAGAGCATAAAGTCAAAAAAAAGATAGAAAATAAAAATTGAGTCCAGCGTAGTATTCTGCTACGCCCGCCCGCATGTCGATTCTGATAAACCTAATAGCCGAATGAAAGATACTGTCTTTTCGAAAAATTCGTCCTTGAGATTAAATGTACACTTTTGCAAGGTCAAGTCGGATTGCCAAGACGAGAGTGAAAGAATAAAAGAATAAAAGAGGGGGAGGGAAAAAGCCAACTCGAGCACGTTGGGCACGTTTCAAATTACCATAATACATAGGGCCATAAAAATTATATATTCGGATGCCTTATGATGTCCTGAGCAATAATATGGTGTAAGTTACCCACTAGTACAAAAAAATAACCAAAATAATGGCAATAATATTATGTATGATAAGACGGACTGACGAGAAGAAAGATCGAGCCTGCTTAATTTTTTCATGACATATTTTGAAAAAAGCTTTGGGTAAATAGGACTAAAAGGTACCAAGATTTTGATTGGCTGTAGTTTAAAGGAAGGCGAGAGAGGATTGGTTAACCTAACACTAAAAATATACTTGTAGTAGTAACCGTAGTATTTTGGGAATTGTTTTTTTTAAAGTTCGATTTAAAATTCATAGTCGTCTGCTTCTATTGGCCAGCGTAGTGGATATTGAGGAAAAATTGTTAGGCTAGAACGTCATTTCTTTAGAAAATCTTGCCAAGAGACGATGAGATCAGAAGTGTAATTCTAAATACAAATATTATAAACTTCTGGACAGGGCAGTGATAAACTTGGGCCAGATCTGCCAGTCATCGTTACTTGAGTGTAATATTCATTGAAATTGTGGTAAGATTGAATTTATTAACCATTTTATTTAAAATAAAGTTTGAATGTGAGATACTAACATACGACTGTAAGTAAGTGAGTCGATGGCAGACTTAGGCAAAGCCTAGAGATTGATCCATCATATGATAGCCTATCAGAGAGGTGTAGAACAACAAAATTATATATGTTTGTCATCAAGGAGCATAACACCTATCCTATTGTATAGAAAAAGATTACTGTTGGAATTGCAGAGGCGTTGTAACCATTAGGGTAGAGGAATACTGGTATACATTGTCACTTCAAATTATAATGGTACAATAGGTTGTCATAAAGAGCTGACCCTATGCGTTTGTTTGTACTGTACCAGTAATTAACTGTGGAATATTATTTTATACTTATTATAAAGAAGGATGCATAACCTTCTTATTTCAGGGGTTTTGTGGCCCTGACAGTCACATAAAACCAGGATCGTGGGAACTGATTGATTCCTGACTTTGTTGCATAATTCGGGCACGTACTGGAGGCCATTGCCTTTTATCAAGTAAACCAGATGGTCCATCGAGCCTAGGACAAGACTTACCAGGGTTCTCCTTCGAAGTTAAGTGCCCGTTCGGCACCGAGAGTCTCAACCTCTATGAACTTCAGTTATTAAAAATAAATAAAAAAACTGACATTATCAAATAAAAGAATTTCACCTGTGACAAATGAAAAGAAAATAAACGATAGAGAGTGATGATAACCAACAACCTACCATTTTACATATACCAGTATTATCTTATTTAGAAAACTACACCTATACACTTTTATTATATTAATACTTGTATTATGGACAGAAGATCCATTGTATAAATTGACTATTGTAAATAATTTCATTGATTTCACATTTGGTTGTCAATCCTGATTCAAACAAAATAGAGTCAGGATAATAAATTGAAAAAAAATTATTAACGTTACACAAAATTCAACCACTGACTTACTTAAGATAGTCTTTTAAATTGTAGTGTGTATGTGATTGTTGTAGTTATGTTGTGTTGTGTTGGATAATAAAATACTTGTGTATATGTTTAGTTGGTTAATGCAACATTACACTACTTATATATAACCCTAGACACCAAACGTAGTCATCATCATCATACAATCTAGTCACAGAATAAGTCTGAGTGAGATCATAAAGGTAGTAGCAGAAAGGTACCCTGTAACTTAACATAATATTTATTATATTCAGGGACCTTCACAGCTGAAATCATTCAGTACACTAAGAGTACATAACAACAACATTTCTTAACATCAAATCCACCACAAGGCCAAAAATGCTTAAATGTCGGAAGATTACCTTGAAACTATAAGAAATGAAACTGAACTCTCAAACATTGAATTAACGCAAGTTATAAGAGAGGTAGAGGCTCCGCCATCATTTATGCTCAAAGTGGATATACCTGAGCTTTTTAAAGAAAGAAACTCAGTTGAAATGTTTGTACCGCATTGGATAGAAGTACGTGGAGGAAAACTATATGTATATTACGACACTACCTTTTCTTGAAGATTCTGAAATGTATGCAGGTGACTATGTGAAATTGTTTTCAAGCCAATAAATTGTTTTCATTGATCCCAAAAGACTTCTTGCATAAATACTGTTGAAGATTTAGAAGTTATCCATGAATTGAAAGTATGCTATAGAATGTCACAAAACCTATATAATCTCACTGAGGAATTTCGGCACGAACCTGGCAACTAATGTCGTCAAGAATATCTACCTCTGGTGGCACACCAGTAACTTAACTTGAACGACACAAAATTGTACCTATACCTCTCAACATTAAATCCCAACATATTCCCGCTCGGTAACAACAGGAAGACTTGGCATATGTTTGTTGACGACCTATGCTCCTCGGGGAGCTAAAGGGTATTGACTGATGTTATTATACAGGGTAAATTTAAAATCACTTGTTGTTTTTCATTTGTTAGTTCTTCATGTTATCCAATCATCAAAATACATAATTGCCGCCGTAAGTAGCTTGGTTTGGTCGGTCGGACGGTCGGTCGGTCAGTCACACTTTGCACACCGTCATTTGCGCACTTTTTTTATTTTCGAGGGAGTGCATTGACTTTCGAGATCAGCTAAGTGGGTGCAACTGTGGTTGAAAGTTAGACAATAATTGTATTGTTTTCCCTTATATGTACTCTAGCGAAAATAGAAAAATGTGACGGTGTGCATTAAATCAACAGACAATCAAGATACTCTTCTGTCCAGTTTCATTCGGGAAACCGATTTAACTTATCATTTTTCTTAAAAATGTAGGTTTCTGGATTCTTTTTTCAAGACAAAATTTTAATTTAAAGTATTGCAGACTTATTATTATGGATCAAAATGATAAGATGGTTAAAAGGAAGAGACGATCGCGTCATTCACAGCGAGCAAGTCCGACTATAGAAGATGCAGCAATGTAATACACACTATAATTAACAACTTGCCAATTTTGGCGGGTAGTTGCTAGTAACTTTATATGAAACAAACGTCACAATACAGCGACTTACCTGTTGTTTTATGACATAAAATGATGTGTCACATTAACACAACAGCGCAAGGAAAGATCACATGACATCGTGGTGCTCAATTATTTGTGCTCTGTCTTGTAACGTTGAGTTTATTGGTCATTTTAGAATTTGTTTTTGTTGTTTTGTTGTCGATGGGAATAAAAAATACAACGTATTTGTCAAATTTCAATGGCAGTTATTACTCCTTGTTTCGACATGCATGTTATGTATATCCAGTAGGTGCAAGTGCTGATAATAACATTTTAAAAAGAAGAAATTGACTTGTCAATCACTTTGTAGAAATAGTATATTGTATACTGTGATCATTTGATCGACTTTGACATTTTATGGCAGCGGTCAACATTGGGTCGTGGCTCTCAAGTGGCATCCTCCTCTTGGCTATTCGGCCTCCGTTTTGAACTGAACACATTTCGTTTAGGGGGCATCTCTAAAATGGCTATTTCCACAGGGTGTTGTAAGAGCCTGTTTTCGTGTAATCATAGGGAGCATCTCGACTTGCTGCGATCAGCATCTCTGTCCTCCTAGATTCCTGTATTTATCTATTCATGTCTCTCTTGCTCACATCTTTCAAACTTCATCTGTGGTTGTCTTTTTTTTATATTGGGGGTGGAGGAATGCGGGCGGGGGGGGGGGGGGGGCGCACGGCGCAAACTTGTGTTCAATATTAAATTTAATTCAGTTGAGAGACATTTAGAACTTTCATGCAACACATATAGGCCTTGTTAGTATGGCAGTCACATTAATGATTGTTAGTTACCTTCCTTGGAGTGCTTGGCGGGTTTCATATACAAACTCGGCAAGTACTGATTCCATACGCATTCGAGAAAAAGAAAGAAAGTTGGGGGGGGGGGGGGGGGGGGGGGGGGGGGGGGGGGGGGGGGGGGGGGGAAGTTCGTTCCCACACATACAACAAGCACGTAAAGAAATTGACTTTTAAGTAACTTTCTGTATTTGCTACACAACCAGACATTGACATTGGGAACTCTTATCAATGTTCCACTACCATCGCATTGATATTTCCTTCATCCTTAAACGTTAAGATACATTTATGCGTTTTATCTAAGGCACGTAATTTTAATTACAAGGGGAGTAATATGTGCGGAAAAGTTATTTATAACTTTAAAAAAATTAAGCAGTCACTTTATATAATTTTGTTTCAAACATTTTTGTAGCAAAGAAGTAAATAAAAATATATTTTAAATTTCGAAGATTTTCATTCTGCGGTTTGTTGCTATTATAGAAATGTACAATTATGTTTTGTATGGGATAAATAAATGCACGCTAGGTACAATACACGTCAGTAAGTATGTATAACACGAGTTTTATATGATGTGTATTAATGTACTCATAATTTTCTGTATTTTTGACCGTCACAAAGTGCTGCCTGAACTCAGCATGATTAATGCTGTAAAAACCCCACGGCCTAATATCTGGCGTTTGGCTAGGATCATGTGTCTAGACGCAGGGACCAGTAGTGACATGTATGTCATGAGGTCGTTTGTGTAAGAACATAGAAGATCACTACAATGACACATGGTGTCATTGGGTCTTCGTGTGTTGGGACATGTGGTCTTGACCAGAGCCGGGTATGGGCAGGGGCTAATGCAACCTCATGCGAGGAAAAAATATGCAACCTCGTGCGAGGAAATTTAAAAAAAAAAAAAAAAAAAAAGTGCTGCCTAAAGTAAAGTTGTCAACCCGAAAACGACTATAAGTTGATAGCAACCTATTCAACCAAACATTATAACACGAGCTCACAAGAGGAGCTTTCATTGCATAGTGACTTGAATGTGCATTAAAATACGTAGAGTCCACCTCATATATAATAGTCTCTCAATCCACACATTTAGTCTCATTGTATGGCTCTAAAACACAGAAAACAAGAAGACGTTATAACCCGCAGTGGTTGAATCACACGTAACTGTACGTTTCCATTGATAAGTCGCCTTTACTGCGTGGCGTTATAGACTAACCATAAATCCTAATGCCTTGTCCCTACACGTTATCAAGGTCACGTTTTGTGTAAAGTTGTTCAAATAATATCAATTCTATCAATTATCTACTGCTTTAAAAGGAGAGTTGGTGACTAGAGTCCACATATCCTGGAAGCGAGTTAACAGCGTTGCTAGGCATTCGTTTCATTTTTTAAAAATAAAATTTGGCGAAGCGAGTCCCGTTAAACCTAGTCAGTTATATTAGGGTGCATGTCCAAATATAAAAGACCGTTAAGTCTGATGACGTTATACAGTAAAATAGAACCAGACCCAAACATTAGAGGCAGACAAAAAAATATATAGGAAACCTCTAAAATAGAAACGGGCCAAAAAATAGAGGTAGAATAATAAAAAAAACAGAGGCAGACTAAAATAGAGGCAGATATAAAGAAACAGAGGCAGATATAAAGAAATGGAGGCAGATATAAAGAAACAGGCAGATATAAAGAAACAGATGCAGTCGCAAAAATAGAGACATATATAAAGAAACAGGCAGATATTAAGAAACAGAGACAGATATTAAGAAACAGAGGCAGATAAAAAAAAATAGAGGCAGATATTAAAAATAGAGGCAGGTATACAAATAGAGGCAGGTATAAAGAAACAGAGGCAGATATAAAGAAACAGCAGCAGACAAAAATAGAGACTGACCGAAATCAACTAGAGACAGTCACAAAAAATAGAGGCAACCCCTAAAACAGAAACTGACCCGAAAATAGAGACAGACTAAAAAAACTGATAAATACAAAAAATAGATGCGGACAAAAAAAACAGAGGCAGACATAAAATAGAGGCAGATATAAAAAATGAGACAGATATACAGAAACAGAGGCAGACACACAAAAATAGAGACAGACGCAAAAAAACTTTTGGAAGGAGCAAACTCTAAATATAGACTCGTGCGTCTAAGGTGAGAACACTATAAATGTACGTGCTTCATCTTTGGACACCTTAAAGTAATAACAAACTCGAGTAATATTCCAATCTCTGTCTAATGTATTCAGAAAACTATGAACACGAAGTTACAATAATATACAGTCAGTGAAGTGCATACTTTAAATATATATACAAAAAGATCAAGAAAACTTGATACGAGTTGTAACAGCTGGGACATAAGGCTGTAAGGCAGAGAAGAAGATAAATGAATGTGGAATTCTAAACTTCATGGTTTCTATTTTTGATGAGGTTATCATTCATATGCCGTCTCTCACATGATATATCCCAAGTGTTTTATGATCTCCAGCCTTTACCTTCTGTGATCAATCAGATCTGGTGATCTGAAAACTGTTACACGTTATGGCGCCTGATACAGGGTGTCCCCATCCCACAAATCTTCTCATATTCATCAAATACTACAGACCCCAACTGCAAATAAATGTAAATTAAATGTAGAATAAACGTAGATGTAGAGCAGAAAATGAAAATATTAAAGTGCATGTATAATGTCAGTTTATCCTTGAACTAAAAAGGGAACCAGTCTTCTTAATCAAAAAAATTATCAACGGTTATTGTCAAACTCGCCACATTTAGCAACATATGTAAATAACGTTTGAGCTTTGTCATTTTGTTTGCTTTATAATAATATAATAATAATAATAGCTCCTTCTGTCATAACTGACCATGGGAATGCGCCCCTTAGGTGACAGCCCTCGGTTCTTTTATCCCTCGTGTTACGAAATTGGACCGGTTAATTGTTCTTCCATTTTCCTCTACCCACCCCCCCCCCCCCCCCCCCCCCCCCCCCTCCCCCCCCCCCCCCCCCCCTTTCTATTATTTCTCGATTTCGCCGCACAGAACTCCGTACTAGAGTCTTTGTTTCCATTTGCCACACTTCAATTCGTATGTCCAGGCAACGGTATCGCCCATCCGTGGGAGATTAATTGAATCACTAAACGTGTTAATACCACATTGCTTCCAGGTAGATGCGAGCATGAAGTGTTTGCTTAAAAATGCATAATCCCTTCCGATTCGACTGTTTGGGACACATAATTATAGATAAACGCAATCATGGAAGACATTTGGAAGAGTAAGCAGGAAGTGTGGTATAAGTCAACTTTCACAACATTTTACAAATATCACAACTTCATAAATAGACGATGACTGTTTGAATTTTTAAAACGCGTGAGTCGTGGAAAATATTACATGATGAAAAGTTATCATAACATGTACTTTGAATGTATTGACTGGCATTTGAGGCGCGAATAATCTATCGCTGTGATTGGGAGTTTTGTCGAAAACGCCGGGTGGAAGCGTGGGCCGGGAACCTACAATATAACGTAGAAAAGGTTTGATATACGGCACTGCATTACAGAAATCGTCAACATAGATAGCTCGGACCTTGCCACATTAAAGAAAAGCGTTGGATTCTGAATTTATATGACCGGACTCTTTAGTATTAAGCGCATCTCTGCACATCAGTAGAAAACTCGCCAATGTTAAAAAGGAACACGGAAATAATACAGGTTCACTCACAAGTCACAGAAGGATTCGGAAACATGAATAAAACCCAAGACGTGTTTGTGGCATCTGTGTTAAGTTGCCAAGACTATTCTACTGAGCAAGAAGTCTAAGATCTCTCAATTATTGAGTTTGTGGTACCAGTACGAGGCGACCCGACTATTTGCGGTATGATCCGGAGAGATCATTTGCTGTACTACTAGGCTGTGGTTCAAAGCTTGAGATCGAGACCTGAAGAGTCTTGCTTTGACCAGGAGCGGTTACTTCCTGATTGATCTGTGAATTTGCCCCTCACCACAGAGACGGATCTACGGAAAAGCAGCATCGGCACTTCAGCATTTTTACATGTCTCAGTTGTAAAAGACCAAAACCAACCGAACTGTTTTTTGCTAAATTCATCAAGCCTAAACACTTTTCTGTGAAGAAACCTAATTACTTTTCGTAATCACTAGTCATATTTATTTACAAGTGTTAAAGTAATTGATCATTAAATTTGTATATGTTGATTTTGATAAATTCATAGTTGAATTAATTATTACAGAGCGAAAGGCACATGTGTGAATCCGGAATTTAATATATATATATATATATATATATATATATATATATATATATATATATATATATATATATATATATATATATATATATATATATATAGTCATATCTACATGTAAAAAGCCATTAAGAACAACAATAATAATAAGATGAATTTCGCTAAATTAAATCAGTTGGGGACTTGAACGAAGTAAATCATACAATATACATCTTCACAAAAGGTGGCGGGTCAGATAACAAAATAACGTGCTCAGACGCATTCAGCATTCTTCTTGACTTCTGAAATATCTTGTGAATATTGCCTCGAGGTAGAAGCATCATTATCCTTCTATCTACAACTCTGCAAAGAGTAATCTTGTGCGAAGGTAGAAACCTTTGGAGACCCACATTAGATACTCTAGGTTTTGAGCCACTGTTGGACCACTGCTGCATAGCAAGAGGAGACAACCCGTGACACCTCGTGTTCCTTTCGACGTTTGCTCTTCTTTTCTGCTTGTCACGTGTTTCTTTTCGCCTAATCTGAGGTCTCACCGTAGAGAGCATCGCCAGATGGTGCGATCGGCATTTTCATCCTCCCAGCTTGCTGGATTTGTGCGCAGTACCCTCTTGTCTCTTGCACACATCTTTGAACCTCAGCTGCGGTCGTCCAACTGTTCTTTTGCCATCTGGCAGTTGTCCGTTAAAGATATCTTTCGGAACGCGAGATTTTTCCATGCGCTGCAAAGCAGTGTATCCGTGCTTTGAAGGCCAGCATGTGACAATACCTCGACATTTTTTTTCCATGAAATGTTGAGGACGTGGCATAGAGACCGTAGATGTAAAGTAGTGAGCCTTCTTTCTTGCACAGCAAAGACTGTGCATGTCTCGCTGCCATATAGAACTATATATATATATATATAAAAACAAAGCAAACACATACTTTCTGAGAGCAGGAAAATCAGCACACCCAAAACCGAGTAAATTAGGTAGCAGTGTACCATCTCTCCTTGACTGTGCAAATGACTGGGAGTTGGCTGTAGACCTACCTGGACGAAGGGCATATCCAGAGAGTATCACGGAATCTCGAAGACGGCCGGATATAGTGCTGCATTATTCATCATCGCACCAGGTTCTAATGATTGAACTGGCCGTGCCGTTTGAATCCAGATTGGAAGAGCAACATTTGTTCAAACCTGCCAAGTATAGTGATCTGGCCGCAGATCTGATACACGATTGGTTCACTGCAAGGGTCATGGCTGTTGAGGTGGGTGCAAGAGGGCTCGTGTCGGCATCAGTGTATGGTTTATTGAAACTGTTGGGGCTGAGGGGACAGTCGAGAACAAGGGCACTGAAAAGGTTTAGTGAAACTGCGGAAAAGGCATCATGCTCGCTGTGGAATAACCGCACTGGGTTATGGAACTCGGGACAATAAACTCTGCGGTACAGGAAACATATAATTTGTGTCATCTCTCGGTTAAAATTGGTCTCCAAATAAATGCCTCTAAAACTAAAGCTATGAACTTTTCTAACGAGACCTTTGATATCATCTTGAACGGGGAAAAACTACAGAAAGTTGAAAAGTTTCAATTATTTAGGCAGTAAAATGACTCAGGATGGTTGACACAACAAGAGAAATCCATACTAGAATTGACTTTGCAGCTAGCGCCTTCAATAGATTTATCTAACATTTGGAAATTACGATCATTGAATATACATACCAAGCTTCGTCTGTTTAATTCAAATGTTATCTCAGTGTTAACATACGGCTGTGAGAGTTGGAAAATAACAAAATCATTGGAGAACAAGCTGAATACATTCGAGAACAAATGTCTTAGAAAACTCATGAACATCAGTTGGAAAGAATTCAAGACTAATCGACAAATAAGAGAAGACTCTAGGCAGAAATATGTCTCCGACTATATAAGGAAAAGACGATGGTCATATATCGGTCATGTCCTACGAATGCAAAACAACAGAATACCACTACAGCGCTCACTTGGGTTCCTGAGGGTAAGCGGAAAAAAGGAAGACCAAAAGAAACACTCAGAAGAACAATAATAAGAGAAGGAAGAACGTTGGGCCTAAATAATGTGCAAGAGCTAAGAGGAGTGGCGTCACAACGAACACCTGGAGAGCACTGGTTTCTGCCTTATGCGCCGTGTTTGGCGCTTAAAGAATTTATTATTATTATTATTACAGGAAACATCAGGAATTTTGCTAAGTCCACAATACTTTGAGTTTTTTGGTGTACTTATGAAAGGGCTGTGACTGACGGGCAACACGCGGCGTATATTATAAGAGGTGTTGGGCACAGAATTACAGTTGCTAGCGCACAGTGGCTAGCTTTGTCGGCTGCGCGCAGGTGTGTCGGTGTCTGTCCCCTAGTCGTGGTGTGCGGCGAACGAAACGAAACGGAATAATTTGTCTTCTCTTTGTTACTTTCACAATTGCCTCCACGGCTGGCGGAGTTGTGGATTTTAAAGTTGCTACCAAAGTGAAATGGGTTCATTTTCGATACAAGACAACAGGAGGCTGAGACACTTGGGTCATGACTCCCAAGTGGGCCCGCCCCTTAGAGTGTTAAAGGAGTATTACAGGAAACGAAACATTGTTTGACGGGGGGGACTTCTTCTGATGATCAGATTGCCTCCTGTTGTTTCGCTGTGTATAGAGTTTCCTATCATAATTGCATGGTCAAACCGAATAGTGACAATCGGGAAGACCGATGGGACTTCTGGAAAGGACAGATGACACTGGGAAAGACTAGAAACCGGCTGACCGGGTTAAGCACCCAGTAAGCTGTATTCAATTGCTACAGGACCCAAAAAATGATAGATGCCCCAGGATTCACCGAAAATGGGGGGGGGGGGGGGGGGAGGATGATGAATCCGCAGGCGCCTACCTCGCATTAGGAATCGACGACCAGACCCGTTACACGGACTTTGAGCTCTGAATAACGGCTGGAGTTTCCATGTGCCTGTGGTAGGGAATTCTCTACTCAGAGAGAAATTCAAAATCCACAGAACGAACAAGGGGTGTGGGAAGTCATCAGGGGGAGATCAACAGCGCTCTGTCTCGACGAATAAGACTTAGAAGAACGTAGCCAGGAGTCAATCCAAAGTAGTGCTGAGTACTGTTACGGGCTCTGTTCTTTTATCTCCAGATATTAGAAGCCCGTTGGACGCGAGTTTTATAGAGTTGCTCTTCAATAATTTATTTAGGTATTTATATCCATCTCTACCATGTCGGCTTTCAGTTCAATTGCAGATTTAGAGCCGTTATTGTTTGTGATTCAATATTATTATTTAATTCAGTGTCGTTCATTACTCCGTATTAATTCTCCAGCAGTGTTGTATTATTTTATGAGTAATCTTGTAAATATAAATGTGTGATAGTCTGTACTGACCTTGCTAAGGGTTATTCCAACAGTCACAGCACATTAGTAAACTTGAATAATTCAGGCAATTAAAACAAGTTCCATTGACGACTGAATATTAAATACATGTCCTTTTTTTCCAAAATGAATAAGGAACGTTTTACACACAACTAATATTGGCATTAAAACATAGTTATAGGATCTACTCAATGTTCATCCTACAGACATTGCACGTCTGTGTTAAACGTTATAATTCTATAGCGTTTTAGAGTCTGCAACCAAAACCCCCCCACATCTTCTAAATCCGTTTAGTGGAATCATTATATCATTATTAGGCAATGTGATATCCTTATTTCGCTATTCACGTATTATTCGTCTAAATGTCCACTTATATCATATTACTTTTGGCTTTCCTAGGCCAGTCTTTAACTGCCATAAATATAATATCCTTTGCTCGCGTATCGTATTCCTACGCTGTGTCTCGCGATTATCCTTGCAGAGTGACACATCTAGTGTCCGTATACTTTTTGACTGTTGGTTTAGCTTTCGCCCAGGCGATAATCTACTACGGATTTCTACGCTCGTATTTGATATTCTGCCTGATGTTCACAGCAACTAGTGTTCAGATTAATATAACCAGACGCTTCTTTTACATATTCCTCATCCGCGTGGCCTATTGCCGACTCATATATTGTTTATCACATAGTCCTCAGTAATGTCCGGCTCCGCCACAACCGTATGCTCAGGAGATGTCGCCAAGCGCCTAATCCTCACTCATTAGTGCTTATGTCACAATCAAGTTTTGATGTCTGTCTGATAGATGATGATCTTCACACAGAGTTTAAGTCGCGCACAGTGTTCTCTATGACAGCACTCTTCGCATCCACAGAATTAAACCACCCATGCACCTGTCATCAAACATTTCACTCTCATTGTCTCACTCTCCCACCATTAGCCCACTCCACAATTGTCCTACTATACTCTCTCTTTCACGTCCAAACACCGTGTGTCCTAACCCACTCAACATAACCCTCCCCACTAACGTCCCAACTTAAATCAACACCCACCACTCTTACCCTTATACCCCGATCCACCCAACCCTACCCCAAATTTAACACTCACTCTGTACTTCTTCATATGTAAACCCACCTCAACAAAACATACCCCCCATACACATCCTAACATCCTGACAATATCTACCATCATCTATACCTCCCCACCAATTATCTAACACATCTGTCTCCTATCCCCCCACAATTCACCATATATCCACCTTCCTTCACCCATTAATCTCTCTCACCCCTCTCTACCAGATCTCACAATGTACCCTGCCAAACCCAAACCCCTTACCTCCAATCCTATCTCCCCCCCTCAACACCCGCAATCCCCAACTCAGCATATAATCACTCATCCCACACACCACATCTCATATACCATTACAATATCTCAATTTCACAAAACATATTAATATAATAAAAA
This sequence comes from Oreohelix idahoensis, assembly GCA_024509875.1. Classification (NCBI taxonomy): domain Eukaryota; kingdom Metazoa; phylum Mollusca; class Gastropoda; order Stylommatophora; family Oreohelicidae; genus Oreohelix; species Oreohelix idahoensis. Next base: position 13,078 of record JAMPIV010021831.1, on the reverse strand, counting down.
ACCACCCATCCCCCCAATCCCTCACCTCAACCAATGACCCCAACCGCTACCTTGCTACCCCACCCTCACATACTTGTGTGTGTCCCCCCTTCACAAGAGATCCAGAGTAGACACTACATATCTTAATCGCATCCAACGCTCCCATCCCCTATTATTACCCATTTAAGACTCATAATAATCCGCTAGACACCTCTCTCATCATCCTCAATACATATCTACGCGCCATACCCTTACCATCATTAATGTACTAACTCCCTCATATATAAACGCTGTCAAAAAATACAAGTCAGAGATCAGTGTGTCAGTTACCAACATACCAATTCAAACCAACACAAATCACACCCCCAACCAAAACCTTCTTCTCTCACACCTAATTCACTCGCACCTAGACATACCTCCTTTCTCCTAAGATCCCCATTCCGCTGAAACTGTGTCCACTACATACCAACCCAATGCGTCCCCATACCTCCTTATACTAACCTAATATCTCAATATCCCTGTGTCTTCATGATTGTGTGTCCCATAACCAGACATACCTCTTACAATCATATCACCATCAGACCAAACTGAGATGTTTGTGTGTGTATAAACACCCCTACCTCACTCAATAGAGTGTGTCCTATGCTCCTGTGTGATACTAGAGCAATTCTGTGTGCTTTACCAAACACCCCATAAAGATCAAATGAAATCATCTTACTCAATTCGGAGCTAACCGTAGATATAGGAGAGATATTCCACTCTTTTTCACGTGTGTACTCTAGTAAGAAAAGCGCCATAAGGTGAATCTGTGGAGACACCCATGGACTACACAACTATTGATCAAGATCCGCATTGTCCCCCCCTTCACTCCCTATTCACACATTCTCCTGTCCTCGTAAAGTCCCCACAAAGACTGAACTTACTCAACTATCTAACCGCTGAAACCTCTCGGCATATAACTGTCAAATATCCTTACTTCAATACTTATCAAATATTCGTAACTGTAGAACATAATCCAGGGTAGGTCATCTAGTGTAAGACGTGTGACGATGATGTAGATGTCAGAACTGATGTCATGAGAAATTAAAGATGTAAATCTACCCCTGGAAGGTACCAGAAGAATGTAATTCCATTAAATGCACAGCCTTCCTACCATATATCGCAACTTGTCAGCCTTGTATGTTTGTTGTGAATCCTCAGTACTGTCGAAGTACAAAATGTAGACATCCTCAAGATAACGGATGATTGTATCAAATAGTGTGACAAGAAAATGCTAGAGGAATCCGAAGATCGTAGTATTCTCGCATTCCTATTCACAAATTGCGAAAAGGGAAGAAATATGAGATATGAGACTCGGAAGTACACCTCAGGAAACAGAGTCTAATAATGCGGGAATTATACCTCTTTAGTGTGTCCTTTTACAACTAGCCTCCCATTTTATTCCGCCCCATAATTATTGATTCTCGCTGAAAGTAGGTCGTTTAATTTTTTCAAACCCCTCGCTTTATGTTTATAGGAGTTACATGTCAAAACATGTCATGTGACTCGGTTTCAAATTGATCATTCAAATGGAAGCGCATTGCTTATTGGACACGCGAAGTAAGTTCTATTATCTCGATCGATATGAGGATAGTATGTAACCAATACTTTTTCCCCAGGGATTATAAGATATCGTTAATGTTCCTCGGCTTGTATGGATTAGATGGAAGTAATCTGAGTAGATTTTTGTTGGTGAGCCGATTTTATGGCTATCAGATGCATAGGGTGCACAGCATCAATGATTCTTTGTCGAAGTTCAATAAACTAGCTCATAACTAGTTACGGGATGGATTCAATCTGCTGTTTGATCCCACCCAGACAATTTTCTTTAGAATACATCATTGAGGGCCCGTGGGATTCTAGAGCCATAAAAGCGAGAGCAGCTGAACGGGACTAAAGGCCCCGTGCGTTTCGTGGTGGGATACCTGCTTGTCTGGGTGTGATATGCAACACTATAGACGCGCAACTGAGATGTGCTGCACAAATGGAATGTCTCCCGGTAGGCTCGGTCCCGAGTCACTTGACCCCGACATTCCTCAGTGATCTTATGAAGAATCTTGCGAATCGTTGAAGGCGCGCGGACCTATTGTGTAGTGGCGCTTCGCAGACTCGTTTTTTTTTATTTTTTTTTTCGTTGGGCGTGTGTAGATATTGCACTTGAAGAACTCGTAGTAGGGTATGCGGTCAGTGTGAAGTTGGGAGTGTAGGTCATCGGAGGATGTCGCGACTCTTCGTTCATTGGTGTTAGTAGGTGGGAATGGGTGGAAACCTGTGGCGCTGTGCTGACAAAGAATTGCGTTCGTGTTGTGAAAGAACCAATACGACAAGAATGGTAAAATAGCTAAACTAATGCGAGTCGCAGATACCGGGGAAGCAGTAGTAGAATGGTTTTCAGTAGGCATAGCTGTCAGAGGCAACGTGTAGCAGAGGTTTTCTAGTACATGTTAGCATATATCGGAAGACCTCCGGGGAGCCAGTGTATGAGAGATGGGAGATTGAATAGACGGAACCCCAACGCAGTTGTCTATTGCTATCTTTTTAAAAGGTTCTTTCTGAAACGACGTCAGTGATTTGTAAAGGGTGGCCGTATGGAATCTGACCTTACGTGATTATTTGCTGTACTGACATGTCAATACATGACCTACAATACAATATAGTGTGACCTTATTAGACGCCGGCCAATAGAAGTTGTGACGGTGATAGGATCGAGCTCATGAATTGTAATGTTCTTTTAATGCCCATGTTGGTACTCTAGTGCCATGGGGAGGTGCTAGTTGTCCGATGTGTGTATGACCTCAAGTGGTCTATATTCTTTTGGAGAAACCATATTTGGTTTTCACCTGATGTAGTAATTAGACATACCATCTGTCATAGTATCTTGTTACATATGGTATGTTGTGTGTGGTGTTTTAAGTCGGAAACCATAAGTGTTGTGATGTGAGGTGTGGCTCGCGTTGATGTTTGGAATAAACTGTTTGTTTCGTGTCGTGCTGTAGCGCAAATTATAGAGAATACGCGCTGTAGATTGACGTTGTAGAATCAATTTTCTTTGTTTTGAGCGTGCAAGAAGAGAACGCCTGTGTGGTGACGTGTCGCAGGCAAGCGGATAGTGTACGATTGTGTGAGTGAGGACCATAAGTGACGCTCTCAGTTGCAGGTGTCTAAATTCAGGTGGGAGTAGCTGTTGGAGGTGTTGAGTGTAGGTAATGGGCGCTAGCGTGGCAACTGGTTGTGCTCTCTGGTGTGATCGAGACAACGCATCTGAGGGCCGCACCAGTATGGGGAGTGTGTGAGATTGCCAACACAGATTTTCTCTTGTCTCGAGACTGTGTCATCCGGAGTGCAATCTGTGCGGTAGAACTTCCTGGTTGATGTTGTGATCGCAGCTAATATTTATGTCTGTCAGCGCTTACGTGGAGCTGTACGACTTTAGAAGCGCGCAGGACATGAAGACTCGCGAGTACTGTCTGTGTGTAACGAAAGGTGACCTTGTTAGTTGAGTCGGGTGTGCTTGGATGTGTCGATATGAAGACACGTGGTATCCGTGCTCTGGGAAGAATTTCTCCAACATTCCTACCACAAAGAAGTAATACTCAGTTTCACAGGTTTTACCCGTGAATTTGCAGAGGGCTCGATAATGCGAAGGATGCTGTATTCCGACCGTGGATACATCCGATGTCTCGCAAGAATTCTTTACTTGTCTTTTGCCAGTATAAAAATCCCTTGTATGGAGTATGTGAGAGCGAGTATAAATGTGGGATAGGCCAACTCGCCTCACTCTTGTGTCGCCTTTCCCCCAACCCGCTCACCTCTCACGTGTTGTCCCGCACAGAAGATGTCCCTCCGAGGAGATCAGATGTACTGTTATGCTAATATCAGTATGTGATTGACAGACAGAGACCATAACAGTGTGATCCAAACGTCTCAAGAGTGACGGTACATGTATATTAGCAGTTTGTTGTTTCTCATCGTTTCAAAGCATGATCTCTTTTGTGCCGTTGCACTGCATTAGGCTATGACTGATGTTTTGTGGTGTCTATTGTGTGCCTTGCGGAGAGATCTAGGAGATGTCAGTTGCCTTCTCTTTTGAATGGCCTTTTTTTATCACAATAAAATTCTGATGAGCCTCTTAGTTATCATCACTACATGTTCGTATGTGATGACCTATGATCATTATAATCTCTATGATAATTGTCTTTGTGTAAGTCAACTCGCAGACCCCACTACCTTTGTCGTCCTCCACGATTCATTGAGGTGAATAAACTGTTGTGAGAGAACATTTCTTATAATCACATCATATATATAATTAACAAGGTAAATAGTAAAGCCTAAACAAAGTATAAATATTATAAAGGAAAGACAGAATGGTAAGCAACAACAGTGCCGTCACGCAATGACTGTGTACTCGAAACCCCTTGTTTTTATGTACTTCGTACATTGCAAAATTGTAACGTTTCTCCACGTTAGCTGTAAAGCCTAATAGGCAGCATTAACGCGTTTCCAAAACACAACTAGGAACGTATGTACTGCATGTTCTAAGAAAACCTTGAAGATAAGGCATCACTCCTGCGTAAGGACTCATAAGAGTTAATACGCTACACATTAATTACACTAGATCGTTAAATAAAAGGAACAGGACAAGATGACTTAGGATAGAAAGAAGGTAAGGTATTGAATTAGCTAGGAAGACCGCATTGACAAACACTAAACACGAGTCACGTGATATTTAATGCCACTCCCCAACAAGCGTAAAGGCCAGAAGCACTAACTTTTTTCAGACATTCGACAGTGATAATAATACACCCTACCGCATACGAGAGTTAGGTTTAAAAATACTAGAAGAAAAAACGCTCTATCCTAGGAGAACATGACATTATACTGTTTTTTTGTGTCTGAAAGTCACTGACAGTACAGTGACACCTCAAAAGTTTGAATGTGACTGGACCGCCGGTGTAAGGTAACAGCACGATCTATACCTCAGGAGAAGGAAAAAATAACATATTCTTGAACGCCGCCACTTATAGGCCCCATTAAAATTATATTATTTGGGTGTCCTATGGACACTTGCTGCTCAAAGAATATGTTTTAAACGGTTTACGCAAATGATTAGTCTAGGAATCAACAAGTTATAGCCATAAATAAAATGGTGGATGCTGTCAGACAAACTCCAAATGTCAAGAATTCGCTCAGTGGCAGAGTTTTGGAAGAGCCACCATTGTACGGGAAGATTAGGTCCTCATGTTTAATCCTATTTGATTGAGATCAGGAAATAATACTGTAAGGCTAACACGATTAGTTCGGACTATAAGAATAAACATTGGTAGTTCTTGTTGTTAGGGAGAGACGGAGAAGAAGTGATACTTTTTTTCAAACTCGCCTTGGGTGATACAAACAGTGGCTCGATTTGTTAGGACCCGCCTACACTATAGGTCAATTGAGCGTCGCAGGTTCATCAGCACCACATTTTCGCGCAAATTAAACTTTCTAAAGCATACAGTGGCGTTGTGAGATCCAGCTCATATTTTTCTAAATAAAAAGCCATGGGTGACAGAGGCGGATCGGTATTGGTGCCCATCATATTTGGCCGATTATCATTCATCGATAGTCAGACGTTTCTGTGTGGATATTTGCCATGAATGTGTGGGGGCTGTGGTCCTAAAGTTATTGAGCAGCATACTCTGGTCAGAGCTTTGGATGCATATCTAGAGGCTGACAGCCTCATACTCCTGCAGGTTCCTTGATAGTGACCGCAAGTGAGGTGTCTCAGAATAAGGGGAGCGTAATCGAGCAGAGAGAGTCCTTTTCCTGCTCTGCCATATACGGTAAAGTTAACAAGCCTATATTGGGCAAGTAGATGCTCAACTTTATGTGTCCCCCTCTTAAAATTGACATTATAGTTACAAACAGAGGGCAAGAAATACTCATTGTTGGTTAAATTGATATGAAATTCGTGAACCTTTTCCCCCACCTTATTTCCTAAGATATGTGACAAAGAAATTTAAAAGCTGCATGAGTGACAAATAACAACACTTAGCTTGAAAAACAAACCAGCTATGTGACCTCATGTTCCTACTACTCAAAACTGAACTCACTGTAGATAATTATAATAAAATATGGTCACTACAAGGTTTCATATTTATATAAATTATGGTACAATAACAGTGTGACTTAACATATGATATGATTCCTGGTTCTACTGTTTGCTAGGTTGAATCTAGGATATCGCTCATTAGTGAAAAGGTACTTAAGTACCACTATATATTTGAACTATTACCATTGTACACATGCTCTATTTAAGATAGTCTTATAACTAGTGTATATGTGTGTGAGTGTCACAGTGGTGTACAGTGTTGTGAAAATAAAATTAAAATGTTTATCCTGTGTCATGTTGTTGTTGTGACTTACGACCTCTTTCATTCATTACAAAAAACCATAGAGGACATTCATCACGTAGTCATCACAATATTCCAGAGATTAATTCTGGACTGAAGGATTATAAATATTGTGGTTTGAGCAAGTAAGGTCACCTTGTAGATTACTACCACACTTATTAGATACAGATAACCGCTGTTCAGCTGATCTCAGTCAGTACACTAAGTCCCATATTTAAATATTTTATAATCATCCCAACTTTACACACAATATGTCACTATGGGCGTCTCGCTCCCGGGATGCTTATGGTAAATTTCTTACCTATCTATATATATATTTGCGGAATAATAAAGACAGTAAAAAGGTATCCTATGAGTGTGGATAATGTGATAAATAAGGTTGAGCTGCCAGTGCCTGTGCCTTGTCCTGAAGTGTACCTTAGTGATAGCATACAATTGTTTAGATTAAATATGTTATACATTTACCCATCGTTAGTGTAAAAATGGTACTCGGACCCCGTACCCCTTGGCATAAAATTTCGTATTGATCTGCTGTACTGGACCCTCGCAGTTATTATGCAAAAGAGTTCTGGATCATCTGATAGGCAGCACAAATTATGTATATGCTTATTGTCAACTGCTACGAATGATGACATCAATATATTCGAAACGGGACAAGCAAAGGGATGTATCCTATGAACAAGAGCCGCAAAGAAAATAGAATATGAAAGTGTTGTGCCAGAAGATAAGAGGCCTGTAGAGCATGAAACAGGGAAATTGAAGAAAGCTGCAAATTGAGTTGAAGCTTAAGAAACCGTGGAATGGCAGACAAGGAAGACGAAGAATGTTAGCTGAGAAAAAGGAAATCCGAAGAAATTAGCTGCAGATGAAAGGGACAGACTGCATATAAGATGGTTCACAGGCTGCCAGGAAAGGGAAGGCCGAGGAAACATAGAAGACAGACTGCATGCCAGAGGGAAGGAGCGAGAGAGAAAGGAGGAGGTAACAGATGAGTGATTACAATTTAGGGAACATGACGTTACGGGACCATATTCGCAGGAGTTTGACGTTTCAAGGCCATGCTTCTGAAAATATGGTGCCTAGTCCGTCCTTTTACCTCTGATGCCCCACTAGCTAGCACTAGCGGAAGCCTACAACCTCAGGCTATGAATTTTAATTTAGATCATCCTTTGCTTGAGGCAAAGACGATGGGGGTAGGGGTATGAGAAGTAGCTACGCTAAACTTAGATATGCAACTACTTTAGCCTACCAGACGTAATGGTCATTAGAACAGTGTAGAGAAAGGGTGGCTGGAGTCTATAAAGTTATCTACATATCTAGGCACTTTCGTGGGTTGGCAGCATTATGCCATGTTTTTGCAATAATGATCTAAAGCAGGTTCAGTATGATCATGGGACATTTGAATGTATGAGGGATGCCTAATTGCAGGCTCATTTTGTTAAGATTATGAACTAAGAACGTCAAGAATTTGTATAGTGAAAAAATAATTAGAGCGAATGCTAATAAAAAAATACTGTCAGGTGAAACCTATCACCAGTTCTCTGCACGGTTAGAGACATACTTGGAGAAATGGACTTCTCTGGGGAAAACCCAAGATCTTAAGGAAATGGTCCTTATAGAACAATTAAGAGAGCTCCATGGCTCCAGACTTAGACTGAGAAAGTTTCTCCTCGATGGAACAAGGTGGCAGCCAGAGAGGCTTGGGTGAGTTGCTGCTAAATGTTGCTGAGTAAGGTATCATCAAGCGGCTCAGGCAGTACGGTATAGAGTAAGTGATGCGTAATAATTAAGAAACAGGACTTAAGGATAAGTATTTGTTCTAGGGCACCACAGAACTTTTTTAATTTTGATCCTAGAGGATTCAAAAACAAAAGGTAAGCACCCATTCCGAGTTTGATAGGCCTCAACGGTATGACAAATAAAAATAAAAATCCCCACAATTACGATGAAAAGGTCAATATAATGAAAGAAAATCTTTCAACCAAGGAAAAAGGTGGTGTAAGAATTGTCAGATGGACAATCATGACACTGACCGTTGCAGAAGGAAACCTGTGTATATGGCAACCCTTCAGGTCAGGTCGACCTCAAGAGACAGAGAGGAGGATATATATGTTAGTGATACCACTCCAGATAGAGATGAGGAAGGCACAGGCTGGGGATAAAACACTCAAGCCTTGTTTCAGAAAATTGTCAACTTGTCATACAACTCCAGGCAAGGGAGATTTTTACATGAAAAACAAGTTGATGTATAGGAAGACTGGAGCTAGATCCAAAGGTCAGGGACAACTGGTACTTCCTAAAAGATATAGGAAGACTTAATAAGGAGCCTACATGTGAAACCAGATGGGGACCATGAGAAGATAGGTACCATCATTCCAAAGGTGGCTCACAATTATTATTGGCCCAAAGCAAGATGGGACATTGAGAATTTTGTAGAAAGGTGTAGCATAGCACATGAGGGAACACCCACAAGTGGGAACATTGATCAGGACCTGGGACACGCCACGGGGCAAAAAAATTAGGCCTGATATATAAAAAGAAAATATAAAATTTGAATTTTTAAAGTGGACCAAATGGAATGGGAAGCCCCTTTTCACGGACAAGCTTCACTTAACTGTTTTACAATGGCCACTATGCGGAGAGCGCAAAAGGATGTCTTACCCCAGGATAAGCCGAAAATCCCTCAATCGGACTTAAACAAACTGGAGGAAGAGGATGTAGAGAGGAAATCTCTCATCAAGAATATTAAGTGGGGAGAAAGCCCCAAAAGAAAAATTGGTAGCGGTCGTTTTGTGCATGATAATTCTGGGAGGAAAAATCATCACTATAGAGCTTCGAGTGGAAGAGACCATACCGGTGCATGGACAAATAGGTCCACACAATTAAAGGTCCATATGTAGCTATGTTAAGAACGTGGACTGATGAAAAGGCAGAGGAAAACATTACATCTTCATACCAATATGTGAATGAGCTGACCACTCGGTTAAAAAACTGGCTGGAAACTTGCCAATGAAAATTTGAAACAAGCCAGGAAGAAACATGCTGCCTATTATAACAGGAAGGCGAAAGACAGAAATTTGGCTGTGGGAGAGAAAGTACTGCTTCTTTTGCCCGGGAGTCAGAATAAGTTACAAATTGGATGGCAGGGTCCATATACAGTTTAGAGAAGGTGTCTAGAACAAATTATAAGATAGATAAGAAGGGGAAAGAAAAAATCTATCATGTGAATCTCCTGAAGAAATATTTGGAAAGAGAACATCAGGAAGAGACACACTTGTTGACCTTGTCCATCGCCATGGAGATGAAAAAGGAACCACTTTCATCATCATTTGAATATCCATTACACCCCTGTGAGACAGCAGCACAGGTGAAAAATCAGTACACATTTAACGAAAACTCAGAAAGAGAGAGTGCAACAGGTTCTAAATAATCATGCAGAGGTGTTAACAGACCGACCAGGGCATACAAACCTATTGGAATATGATATGAAACTGATAGACCCCACACCTGTCTGTATGAACCATATTCGATTCCGTTTGCTAAGGAGAAAGCTTTGAAGGAAGAGATAGACTATCTGTTGAAGGAAGGAATTATTTCGCACAGTGAATCCACATATAGTTCCGGTGTTGTACTCTTAAGGAAGCCCTCTGGAGAACATAGACTCTGTATAGATTACAGGAGACTGAATGCTATTACAGAAGGACAGGTGGATCCATTGCCGGATACAAATCAGCTGTTTGCCAGACTAAATAAAGCTAAATATTTCTCAAAAGTGGATATGAGTAAAGGATACTATCAGATTCCAGTAAAGCCTGAGGTTAGACCATACCTAGCTTTTAGTACCTCAGAAGGACACTATGAGTTTAATAGATTGCCATTTGGATTGAAGAATGCGCCTAGTGTCTTCTCTAGAATGATGAGAAAATTATTGGATCCTCTGAATAATCCCTGTATAACAAATTTTATGGATGATATCCTTATAGCAACAGAAACATTTGAGGAACACATTGACTCTCTGAACATGCTGTTTGATCGACTTAGGGAGGCAAATTTAACGCCCGACCAACCAAATGTTGCGTTGGATGTAAAGAATTGGAATTTTTGGGACACACAGTTTATCAGGGAAACATGACCCCTGACCCAAAGAATTTAGAGAAACTACAGAAAGCCCCGAGACCACAAACCAAGAAGGACGTGAGATCCTTTGTCTCATTATGTGGTTTCTACCTACCAGAAGTAATATCAAAAACTTTAATTCCATATGTGCACCGTTAACTGAATTGACACGTAAACGGACATCCAGATCGCATTACATGGACACCACAATGTGAAATGAACTTACCAATGAATTGAAGGAAAAGCTCACAAGCTAAAACCATTTTGAAATTACCTGACTTAAGTCAAGAATTCATAGTAAGGACGGATGCAAGTAATATTTGGGTTAGGTGCAAAACTCTACTACAGAAATCAAATCCGATGCATTGGATGGAGGAAGGGATTAAGCCCAGTGGCTCATATGCAGCAAAGCAGAAGTTGAATAAAGCTGGAAATCAAACTACTCAACTAGCGAAAAAGAATGTCTAATGTACGTTGCGGAGTAATCGTATGGGCGATAAAAGTAAATTCAATATAATTAACTTATATATGTTAGGCTTCCGCAGCTGCGAGTATTGTATCTGTAGGCAAATATAAAGAATCCATTTTGGGAGCGGATTTTTTAAGCCGCCCATCCGTATGTGAATGTGGAATACCCGTAAAGGCCCCAGAAATTAATAAAAATTTCTCTCATGCTGTATATAGAATTATAGATGAGACATATTAACGTTGTTTTAAGAGGGGAGAATTTGATCGTGGAACATTCTAAAAAATCCCACATATATAAATTAAAAGAGCTAAATGTAACAAGCCTAACAAGTTAAAATTAGATAAAAGGAAAGAAGAAAGTCGGTAAAGAACAGTGCACGTCTCACAATGCGACGTACTCGAAACTCCCCATTGTTTTCTACTTCGTCTGCAAACTTGTAAACGTTTCCACGTTAATAGTAAAGCCTATAGAGCATACACGCGTGTTTCCACAACACTAATAGAACGGTGGACTGCATTTCTAGAATACCTTGGATGAGTAGGCCACACCAGACGTTAATGACCTGTAAATAATCACTACGATTAATAGACACTGACGTAAACACTAAACTGGAAAGACAGATGAAACCTCTAGGGGGGCGGGATAAGATAAGGAAGGGAAGGGCTGAAAGCAGGAACGCATGAACTACTAAACAAGAGTCTCTTGATATTTATGCCACCCCCCAAACAAGCGTTAAGGCCAGAAGCACTAACTTTTTTTCAAATCGAGACAGTGATAAAAATAAAAAACACTACCCGATACGTGAGCGCTTAGTTTAATAAACTGAAAAACGCTTATTTTAGGAAACAATGCACAATTATACTGTTTTTTGTCTGAAAGCCGCTGGGACAGTTACGCGACACCGCTAAAGTCTTGGAAGTTGAGGGAACTCATACGGTGTAACGCACGAATATATCACCTAGAAGAATATAACATTATTATTGATACGCGCCAGCTTCAGCCCCACTAAAAACACTTGATTTATATTTGGGTTTCTTGAGACTTGCTGACGCAAAGAATATGTAAACGTTACGCAATTAGTCTAGGAATTAACAAGTCTATAGCCAAAATAAAATGGTGGTGCTGATCAGACAACACCAAAAATCAGAATCGCTCCAGTGGCAGAGTTCGTTGGAAACCAACATTGTACGCGGAAATAGGTCATCATGTTTAATCCTATTTTGATTGGATAGAAATAATTGTAAGGGTAAACACGATTTAGATCGGACTATAATACTAAGATTTTAGTTAGTCATAGGGCGGAGACGTCGAAGGAAGGGTACTTTTTTCAAACGCCATTGGGGGTAAACAATGGCTCGATTGGTTGACCCGCCAATATAGTCAATATAGAAGCGTCAGTTCAGCACCACATTTTCAATTAAACTTTTAAGACTGCTATACAGTGCGTGGATCATAGCTCGATATTTTTCTGAAATAAAAGCCTGGGACAGAGGCGGATCGGGAATTTGTGCCACTACTCTTTGTGTCCATTATCATCGCTAGTCAACGTTTCTGTGTACTAAGTGATATCAATGAATTGTGGGACTGTGGTCCTAAAGTTAATTGGCAAGCACCTGGTAAGAGCTTTGCTGAAGTCTAGAGGCTGGACCCGCATACTCCTGGGTCCCAGATAGTGACCTGTGACGAGAGTGTCTCCAGATACCAGACAGGGGAGCTATCGAGAATGAGGAGTCGTTTACTTGCCGTCCATCACGAAAGATAAAGGCTCTGTGGCCAGAGGAGCTTAACAATTATGTGTCCCCCTCTAAAATTTGAATATATAGGGTAAACACAGAGGGAAAATACATTGTTTAAATTGATAGGAACTTGTGAGACTTTTCCCCCTATATGTCCAAGATAAACAAGTAAACCCACCACTTGACGTCATGATTGACAAATAACAACATAGCTTGAAAAACAAACAGTATTACCTCATAGTTACTGACTACAAACTGGACCACACATAGGATAGATTACTAATAAAAGATGTTTGTCACTACAAGTTCATATTTATAAAATTATGTACATTATAAAGTGTGAATAC
>JAMPIV010021830.1:0-36429 GCA_024509875.1 Oreohelix idahoensis | reverse complement strand
GACTCTACTGCAAGTCCGAGCTATTCCCATATGGCTTGCCAGGGGTGAGTCATGGGCTGTTCTTAGAGCCATGTTCCTTAGGCTAGAAGGTACCACCAGCTGATGTTTTATTATGTGTGCAATATGATAGCATCTAGTCAGCACACCGTATTTTTCACCTCAAATGAGTAGGTCGCAAACTTAGAGCTTTGAACACTCTTATTCTCTGCAACAGTAAATGGCTTGGCTATTTGGCAGTAGCTCTCATTTCTGTGTTTACCAGACCAGGTTTTCCTGAGGAGATACTTTCTGACAGATGTAGACCGTTTATCTCAGAGATGATGCGCCAACTGTGACAGAATCTCGGCTAATTCAGTACGTAATTATTTTCAGCTCTGTGCGGAATTATTGTTAAGCCCCAAAAATTTACACACACATAATTTACTTTTACTGACATTGTGTGTATAATCATGAGTTAGTATTACATATTATACATCGAATTAAAGTGCATTGGCTGGACAATATGAATCTATGTACATTTTTAGCTACTATTATGTTATGTTAATGTTATGACAGTACATGGAAAAAAGATAATTTGAAATTTTGAACACAAATTTTCCACTTACCTAAGGCTTGTAACATAAGTTGTTATTACAATACAGTTTCACTGCTCTCTTTGTGTAGGTAATCCATTTAGAAAAGTAGAAAAAGAGTTAGAAAGTTGTGGTTGATAACACAGTTTGTTCACTGTTCACATATTAGTAACATATGTGCAATGACGGAATTCCAGTAAAATTTTGTGAAAATCCAGAACTCACATCCTAATCATCAATGCCCAAGAAAACATAACAACAGACACAAGAATGGCACTAATATTTCCAGTAACAAATTATAGAACATAGTAAGAAATGGAGATGGGTATAATTAATTAATTATTACTGCTTTGGTATTGTTCGAAGCAGTACTTCGCGCAAAGTGGAGGACTGGTAGTGTACCCTTTGCATACAAAAGAACTTTTGATTTTTTGCAATGTGTGTACTTCCTTTGGCTGAGAGACCACATGATAAGATGCTGAGCTCCTTGAAATTTGCCTACAGGATTTGAAATTCTGGATCTGCCAGGTAACAGCAAAGATGTTCCATTCTGTATATCCTCTGGCATCAAAGTAGCTGCTGTTTATGTCAGTTCATTGACAAATGCCATTTTGAAATCTAACATGCTATGCTTTGATTTCTCCTGTCTTGTCAGACTATAGAGAACAAAGGCATTACTCTGGCATATCTCCATGAGCTAGTGAAACAGTTTATTTTTCCACAATCTGTATGTTTTGCCGTTGAAATTGTAGTAATATGACAAAATCTGGTCAACACGGTCACATCTATTCATTGAATAATTGTAATCATGTACAATTTTAGTTTTTTTCTGGTCTATTTTCTTCTACCAATCACAGTATTATCTCCTGTTGAAGCTTTTGATGAAGCAAGAACAACAGGTTTTTGTTAGCCTTTTTATCCTTCCATCCAGTGATAAGAAGTGAGTTGTTTTCATCCAGGTAAGAATTTGTGTCTAGGTGTTGAAGTCTCAGTGTATTCACTGCGGGATAGGGGGAGAGAAACAGAGTTTTTCCTGTTAATATTTAGAGTACCTGTAAAATAGGTTTCCTGACGGAGTAAATATAATATAAGCTGATGGGTAGTATAATACCTGTCAGCAAAAACATGATGACCTTTTCCAAGTGGTGCCAGTAGTGTCTGAAAAACCTTCACTGCCATACCTCATCAAGATCTGCCTCTGGAACATAGGATGTCTTTTTTCCAAAATATGTAAGTAAATTGTTGCCGTAACCAGTTGTGGAATCACACAGACCAAAAACTTTAATGTGATATATTTTTTGGCTTGCTTGAATTGTACTGCTTGTACTGCCAAGGTCGGTCCATCCAACAACCATTTCGTCAAGTGACAGATTTTCATATGGATAAAAGGCGTCACTAAACTTTTCAAGGAGAAAATTCATAAAGGGCTCTATTTTTGCCTTATTATCTGAATCATACTTTGAACAATGGAGCATTGTATGAAAAATGCTTTCAAACCGGTCACGCTCGAACACTGTGTGATGAAATGAAGTATAGAATATTTCTTTTCTCGACCAGTCGTGTTTGATGCTTGGACAAATATTAATTCCCATTGCAATAAGAATTGCTAAAAATTGTATAAGCTCATAAATAGTAACTGGTGTCTTGTTTAAGTAAACAGATCTTCTTTTGTGTGGATTATTTATCATGCATTTATATGATGCATATTTATTTATTGACTGGCACAAAAGCTGAAGGACATCATCAGTCAGTAAAGCACTGAGACAGTCTAACGGTGTAGAACTCCCACTTAGGTTAGCATGAACACCTGGCGTTTTGTGTGGCACAAATCTGAGAGAATTACAGGTTGCGCCTTCCATTACTTCTCTCCATGTAGATTTAGGAGGTTCAGACACTGTCTTCCTCCTTTTTGTTGCATTACCACTGGGACCTGGTTGGGAAGACGCCCCCTTGTCTGGTGATTGTGAGTTGGTGTCTATGGATTCGCCAGAATCGCTAGAAGCCCCTTCATCCGTTAGAGATAAATTCCGGGCAGTTTAAAACATCAGAGTGAAAAGAAACAGCGAAATAATTCAGGGTCTTTTAAAAGATCATACGGACACAGCGGTCGGCCCTTGCGTCTTTAAATGGATCTTTCCTACGGATCATAAAGTGTTTTATATATTCTGCATTTCTGTATGGTGCAGAAACATGGACGATGAATAAGCATGTGGAAGAAAGAACTGATGCTCTTGAAATATGGATATATAGAAGAATGGGGCGTATCTCATGGAAAGAGAAGAAAACAAATAAGGAGGTCCTAGAAAATATAGGTATGAAAAGAGAACTAATGAGGGAGATCAAAGTTCGGCAGCTAAAATACTTTGGCCACATAAAAAGGCATAACACCTTGCAGAAGACCATAATAGGTGAAGGTAACGTGCAAGGGGAAGACAGCGCTATAAGTGGGACGATAACATCAAGAGATGGACAGGAAAGAGTCTATCAGAGTGTACCACCAAGACAAGAGACAGAAGACGTTGAGATCCATTACAGCCAACCTTCGTTGTGGAGATGGCAGCTGATGATGATGATGATGCGTACGGAATCAGTTCGGTGTCAGACCTGAGATATGTTGCATATCGATCGCCCTGAAATAAATGTTATTCCAGTAATGTATCTTTTTTGTTGTCAACAGCTTAGTAAGTTCCAAACAAAAGCCCCCCAGTTGTACTTTGGGAACCTAAACCTTGATGCTTGCAATGACAGTGGGATACGAATCCGTGCATTCTATTAAAAAAATAATAATAATATCAGAACTATTTATGATACGTCAAAATACCGTACTAATAACTTATCTCTCTTTTCTTTCCGCCATTAGAAGAGCAGTCAAGATTGTTATATCGTTGAACAAATGAAATTAGTTAAAGAAAAGTCCGTGGTCGCTAATTGTTACAACGTTCCTGTTTTTCATGCGTGTCAATTGTATGCATAACTTTAGCAAAATACTTGCAACTAGTTTTCAATCACTTCAAGTATCCGACCGTTTTAAGCCAACATGAAAAGAAGTCAGTGTTTATTCTTGGTGTTAAACACGTCAGTGCTGGTCGATTGTACTAACGTTACGAGCATTTTTTCACAATTGCATTAAAATTACATTTAACTTCAACTTTTGGAAAATTGTCTAAATTGTCTTTAAGCCCTGACTGACAAGGCCCTACATCAAGAAGAGGACGAACTGGGTGTGGTATTACATGTGTTAACCAAAACAAATGTGGATCATTTAGTTTACTCCTTTAATGTGCCAGCAATAGTACAGAATCTAACTTTCATTCTTGTCCTCTGTTTGATAGCCAGAATAATTAAGTCTTGGACTCCACTACTCGCGTAAATTCGGTAGCTCGGATGTTGTAACCAATGAGTAGGTTGATGGTACGTACCAAGTCTTCGGATAATTTCATCTCGGCAGTTCCTCGTGCTCCTGGGCTTCGACTTGGGGATAACAACCGAATTTTTTTTTTAATTAACAAAAAGACTAATTACCTAGTGACAAGAAAGGTTCCAGTCATGTAAAATGACATAAAATCTTACCGAAGACTTTAATGGAAGGACTAGTAAAAGGCAAACGTGCAACAGGACGACCTGCAATAGCGTAATTACAATGTAAGTGGCCCCCGAGTACAAACTAAGTAATGAGCTTGATAACTTTAAACAAAATATTTACAGCAAATATGTATCAATAATTTAACTACGCTCTACATCTTCATCATCGTCATTATAATTTCCTTTCATCTCTCCAAGTATCATATCCCTTCAATAATTGTGTGCCAAATCCTCATGTCTCATGCCATCCCCTCCAAATCTTTTTATTTCTTCTTTATTCCTTTGTCATCGTAAACTGATATGACGTTTAAACACTGGAACAAGAAATTACAAGGAGATATATATAAAGGCAAGGATCCATTTAGACCACTACACTGAGGTGCCCAATCTGGACTGGGGCACCTCGGACGTACCAAGTTGAGCCAGGCGTAGTTACGCCACTGAGGACATAACATGTCTATATATCCGAAAGATGGCATCAAGAGATGGACAGGAAAGAGTCTATCACAGTGCACCATCAAGACAAGAGATAGAAGACGTTGGAGAGTTCTTTAATGAGTTAGAGAAGGCAACAGGGAATGGAACCGGTCATTCTATCTCACAAAACTGGGTGCAGTATAAGTAAGTCTCTAACTCTTCAGTCTCCTATGGTACTTTTTGCAATGCGACTACCTTTACATTCCATCGTTTGTGATTTCCAGCCTCATTTTCAATGTTTTCACATCGAAAGGAGCATCAGGAAATTAAGCAGCTGAGGGCTGTCACCTCAGGGGCGCATTCCTATAGTCTGTTATGACTGAATGGGCTATTATTATTATTATTTTCAATTGAGTGATTTTGATGGGAAGTCAAGAAGGCCTGTAACAGAAATGTATTTTTGTACTTTATGGTCAAGAATGAAAACAACCTATTCGCATTTGTATGACGATGTAACTTTCTGGTCTGTTTAATTTTCATAAAATTTTCACGTGAAAATCTCAATATTTCAAAATTAAAAATATCTTACAATAATGAATGCTCCCATAAGGGGCGGTCATTCTGAGTCACTCTTTAATTTAAAATGTGCAAATCGTGGTGTCAGACAAGTTTTGTTCTTCTGTGTCTTTGTCATCTTTAGCTTAAGAGCAGAGTGTGGCTAATCATTTAAAGCTGGGTAGGCATAAGAGTGTCGCTATCTGGTTTTAAACTCGGCAACTCTGCCTTGAGAAGCAAGCGCTGTAACCATTTTGCCAGCTCGTTAACATTTGGATAAACGAAAGGTACGCACCATTTTGTATCTTTCCCTTCATTAGCTGAGAAAGACGCCATTTTATACTCCAGAAGGAACCATCCTCCAGAACTGTGTGAAGATGAAGAAATGTGAAGAAACAACACAAATAAAACAGGAACTAGATTATGAGGTATGGTAGAGTTTAAGTAAAGTAAACATGGGCTGCCAGGTTGGCCAATTGGGTGTCGACACAACAGCCTTGTCGCTTTGATAGTAATAAAAAAAAAAAAACCTATAGCCTAGCCTAACGCTAAACTTAACCTTAACACAACCACTGTTCTGAAATTTCTTTCAAAATTAAAACAAAAGACTCATGCAATATCCTTAACACAAACCCAGGTTGAAATGAAGAACAATCGGCCGTCTTTTAAATATGGCTTTGAAACAGAATTCAGTAAAAAAAAAGGGTTAGGCCTACGGTAAGTATTAGGAGTCCAAAACTTAACCTTTATGACATGGAGAGTAGAAAACTAACATTTAAGTCATCAGTAGAGTTTGAGTTATGCTGACCAGGGCATGGCCCACTCGCCTGTGAGTATTGCACAGGCACCTTTAGGAGGTCTCAAACTACGCATGACCTGGTTATTCTGCCAGGTAGCCTACTAGGTTGCCCCTGTAGCAAATGATGTGTGTAACTTGTTTAGATGGCATTGAAGATGTCCTACTATACTTCATCCCAAACCCATTTCAAGACTTAAAAAAAAATTCAGGCCAGCTAACTTTAAAGTGGTATCTAAGGGCAGCATGGTGGCTGATGTATTACTAATTTAGCTTTTTACATAGTGTAGCCTATGTGTATTGTGTAGGCCTAGGCCCATATATTTATTGTGAAAAGAAATGAATGAACCAGACATACGTTCACATCAACTGTGTATTTTGTTTGGTAGGTTGGCTGCAATAGATCTCTAGCACCTTCTGTTTAGTATAATACTGTTTACAATTGATCTCTAGTGTATTCTGTCTCCTGTTTTAATGTTTACTATAATAGACTATTCCTTATTAATTTATTAATGTTATATTCCTAATTACAACACTGTTTTTGTCTTATTCATATGCCTTCAACTTTATCTTCCATTGTGGCTTTATCAGAGTGGTAGGGTATATATATTTATTTATGTGATAAAAAAACGTTGACTTAAATCTTAATCTGTTCCTAGATTTCTCCCCCCCCCCTCCTTTTTGTGTGTGAGAAATCGCTTATTCTTCTATATATGGAGATCTCAAGGGCTTTAATTCGTTCATCTAACTGTTTGGTCATTGTTCCAGTTTCTTCACTAAACAGTTATAAAAATAATAATGCTTGAAGATTATCATTTTTAAAGTGTGAGTGCATCCTATATTCCCTATCTCAAGGGCCTCAAATATTTCTTCCAATTGCTTGTTCATTGTCTGTGTTTCTACATCGTACAGTAATGAAAAATATGTAACATTAGATAATTTTCAGTTGTAATTTATTAGTTAACTGTTTTAGATGTCAGAATTCATCTCATGTTGCTGAATGTACCTCTGGTCATTCCTACTGTTTTCTAGATTTACATCGGCCATCTTCTCTTACTATGTGTCCAAGACATAGGAGACTCTTTACTTTTCCACTGTTCTTTAATGTTGGCTTACAAAATGCTTTGCTAATGATCACTGTCTCAATGTTAATGTCTAATTTTTGATCATGATAAAATCGGTATGTTAACTTGGTACTGGTCTAGAAAGCGGGCCCCAGACTTTTTCCGAAACGAAACACAATTTACGAAATGGTAAACGAAATATGTATCGTATGAAGGGGGGAGATAATCAATATATGTAAAATGTGATTAAAAGTCCAAAAGTCGGATCGGGAGTTGTTAAATAAAAAGTCGGATTCGCGTTTTCAAAAACCTGAACTTCCGGGGCCCGCTTTCTAGACCAGTACCGTTAACTTTATAATAATAATCATAGCCCCTTCAGTCATAACGCAGTCAAGGCAGAAATAAAAAGGCTGGAAGATGTAGGAATAATTAAACCAGTACATTCTAGTAATTGAGCTGCACATATTGTAGTTGTTCTGAAACCAAACGGCACTATTAGAATTTGTGGTGATTTCAAAGTAACCATAAATTCGCAAATTCAGGTTGAACAGAAACTCCTTCCTAGACCTGAGGAACCATTCCAGAAATTGCAGAATGGGAAGCACTTTACCAAAATATATCTCTCAGATGCCTGTTTACAGATAGAACATGATGATGAATCTAAATAGCTTGTTGTCATCAACACACAACATGGCTTATATCAATATCAAAGGCTAGCATTTTGAATTTCACGTGCACCTGCAATTTTTCAGCATTTCATTGATCAATCAAAGGAGGTTTGGAACGTTGTGCAAATTACTTGGATGATATAATTTTCATTGGTAAATCTGACAAGGAACATCATCAAACACTAGAATAACTATTCAGATACCTAGAACAACATGGACTCAGGTGTAACCAGTCCAAATGTGAATTTTTCAAGTCAGAAGTTGAGTACATAGGCAACATCGTTTCAGCTGAAGGTGTATGTCCCTCAGAATCTGGTTTTGCAGCTATCAAGCAACTACCAAGACCAAAGAATCTTATGGAATTTCAATCTTTTCTCGGCAAAATAAATTATTACCATAAATAAATTGCCAATTACTCTGAGCTATGTGCACCCCTAAACAGGGTAAGGAAAAAGGACACTCAATTTTCTTGGTCCAAAGTCAGGAAGAAGCTTTTCAAGCTCTTAAAGTAGCTATTATAAATGCAACAAAGCTGGTTCACTTCGATCCAAATCTTCCGATCATCCTTGCAAGAGATGTGTCATGTTACGGCATAGGAGCAGCTTTTATTACACAGATACCAAGATGGATCAGAAAAACCTATTGCATTTATATGAAAGACGATGACTCGAGCTGAAAGAAACTGCAGTCAAATTTAAAAAAGGGACTGTCCATTATTTTTGGTTTGAAAAAAAATCACCAATACCTGTATGAATTCTCAAGGCCCTTTGAACTTCAGAAGACCACAAACCCTTTTTAGCAATATTACACAAGTGCAGGATATATATTTATAACATTTTATGATTCTCAGTTTTAATTTGTGAGTTATCTGTTTAGATGTCAGTATATGTTTCAAACCAACGGGCTGATCACCCGTTTGCCAGTCACTTCGATTACGGAAACAACAGCAAATGGATTGATTTGCCGTTGCCCTAAAGACACCAATAGGCGTGATGGGAAACAATGGCAAAGAAAACCTATCTGCTGTTGCCCTAAGACGCCACTAGGCGTAATGGCCACTGACTGCTTTGACGGTCGGTGGCTAAGGACGGAAGAAGAAGAAGATATGTTTCATGTTGTTGAATGTAGCTTTGGCCATTCCTATTCTCTTCTTGATTTCTGTTTCATATCTGCCATCTTCTGTTATTATATGACCAAGATATGAGCAGCTCTTGACTTGTTCCAGGATTTTCTCATTTAAATATCTTTAATGTGGGCTTATCGTTTGTTTTGCTAATTACCATAGTTTATGTTTTCTCACTATTAATGTCCAGTCCATATTCATGACTTATACTGTTCACTTGCTTCACTAGCTCTTGCAAATCCTGTTCACTTTCAGCTAACAACACGGTATCATCTGCATATCTAAGGTTGTTTATTGACCTTCCATTGATGTTCAGTCCTAGCATTTTCTTTATCTGTTTGGTATTTTTTTCGGTGTATGGATTAAATAGGCAGGGGGACAGCACACGACGTTGTCTGACACCTCTTTTTATGTCTATGTTTGGTGAATAATTCCTTCCTGATCTTACTGTAGCAGTTTGCTCCCAATAAAGGTTTCTGAGTATTTTTGTCTTTTCCATCAATACCTATGTCTTTGAGGCATTCAATTATTTTCTCATGTTGACTCTGTCAAAAGCCTTCTTATTGTCAATGAAGCACAGTCAAAAGCCTTCTTGTAGTCAATGAAGCACATTTACATACTTTTTTTTAACCTCTGTATATTTTTCTGCTACTCTTCTTAGGCAAAATAGTGCCTCTCTTGTTCCGCTGTTCCACCTAAAACCAAACTGCTCTTCTTGGATTTTGCTGCCTATCTTACTTTTTATTCTTTCCTGAATGATTTTGAACAGTATTTTAACTGCATGACTCATCAGGCTGGTTGTTCTAAAGTCTGAACATTCTGTTGCATTATGTTTTTTTGGCAATGTTATAAAACTGATGTCTTCACATCATCTGATATATATCCTGTATTGTATATATCGTTGCATAGATCTGTGCTTGTTTCTATATCAAAGCTCTTTGGGGCTTCTATCATTTCAATTTTTATATTGTCCATTCCTACTGATTTTCCTTTTTTGTCATTAGAATCTGGTGATGGTTTTATTTACATCTGTTGTTCTTGAATAGTTCTTTTACGTACTCTGCCTATCTGTTTGATATGTCTTTCTCATCAAGTAAGATTGCACCATTTTTGTTCTTGATACAGCCAACTTCTTAGGCAAACCATGACCTTTTTGATTATTTCTCCATGCATATCTCGTCATGTGCTTTGCTTCCATGTCATCTATTTCCTTGCATTTTGTGTCTATCCACCTTTCTTTTGCTTGTCTTCACAAAGTACATATGTCTTTGTCTATTGTTTTATATTCTGGACTGTTTTTTGCTCTCTTCCTTTCTGCCATTTTATTCAGGATGTCATCTGTCATGCAAATTTGATTTTTCTTAGGCTCCTTTTTAGCTAAATTTGCATTTGCTGATTGTATGCTTGGTTTTAAACATTCCCATTTTGGGGCTACATTTTCTTCTGGGTTTTCTCTTCTGTACTGTTCCATGCATTCTGTCAGTAACTGTTCATACTTATATTTGACATCTTCTTCTTCTTTGATCCTTAGCTGCCGACCGTCAAAGCAGTCAGTGGCCATCACGCCTGGTGGAGTCTTGTAGGGCAACAACAAATTTATTCCACTTTGCTCGGTCGGCGGCCATCCTTCGTACAGTGCCCCAACTCTAGTTCATTCCCTGCAATTCAGCCTCCACAGTCCTCCGCCAGGTTGTTTTTGGTTGCCCTCTCTTTCATTTTCCTTCAGGGGTCCATTGCATTGCTGTTCTTGTGATGGCATTGGGGTCTCTTCTGAGGACATTGCCAACCCAGCTCCAGCGTCTGCCAGCTATGATGGTGTGCATGTCCTCTTACTTGCTCCAAGTGAGCAGATCTTGGTTGGTAATGGTATTCGGCCAAAATATTCCGTGAATTTTACTTAGGCATGTGTGAAAAGAGGACAATTTTGACATTTCCTTCTCTGTAACTCTCCAGCATTCTGCACCATAGAGAAGCACAGAAAGCACACAGCTCTGATATAATCTTAGTGCTTGTGCTGTATTGAGAGGACTTTCAAATGTTGTTTAGACTAAAAAAGGCTGTTCTTGCTTTGTTCATTCTGTTGTTGATGTCTTTGCTTGCTCCGCCGTCTGGTGTTACTATGTATCCTAGGTATGTGAAGGTGTCTGTCTGGTCCAGTTGCTGATTCCTTACTGATATGGGCTCAGGGTTGCTCACATTGAGCGTCATGACCTCTGACTTCTTTAGATTGATGTTCAAGCCGACCATCTGGCTATATGTATTAAGTCTATCCGTTTTTTCCTGGATGTGTTGATGTGAATGTGCTAGTAGTGCAATATCATCTGCATATTCCAGATCTTCCAATGTAAAAAATGTAGTCCATCTTATTCCTCTTGGTGAGTGATTCCTCTCCAATTCTTAGGCAATTTGACAATTATTCCTTTGTTCCACTTTGCTGGTGTTGTCCATGTTTTCCAGACTTGTGCAAATAGTGGTTCTAATAGTTCTGCTGCTAGCTCAGGGTCTGTCTTAAATAGCTCTGCATTTAAGTTATCATGGCCAGGAGCTTTTCCATTCTTTAACCCTTTGATTGCTGTGATGATTTCTTCTTTTCACGGAATGTCTGTATTAACATCTAGATCATTTTCAGCCCCAGAAACATTCAATTGTGTCTCTGGTGGTTCCTTGTTCAGAGTTTCTCTGAAATGCTCTGCCCATCTTGTTTCTTGTCCCTCTGCTGTCATGATGAGATTTCCTTTATTATCTCTTACAAATGTAATATTGTTTGCACCTCGTTTTCCGCTGATGAATTTATTTATTTTGTATACTGTGCTTTGTTCATTTCTCAGTGCTGCTTCTTCTGCCTGTCTTGCAAGACCATCTAGGAAATTCCTTTTGTTGGCTCAGGTTTGGCGTTTAACTTCTATGTCCAGCTGACTGTACTGTTTGCTATATAGTTACTTTAACCTGGTCACTTCAGTTTTCTTTCTTTTCATTTCCTTTCTCATCACTATGGTGTTTAATGTTTCTGGTGTTATCCAGTCTTGCTTCTTCCTTTCCTGGAATCCCAAGCATGATTTGCTGCTTTCCTTATATATTGTTGAAATGGTGTTGAATTTCTGGTCTATATCATCAGTCAGTGTCTTTTCCTGACTTTTGGCAAATTGATATCGCTTCTTTATATCAGCTGCAAAAGCTTATTTAGTAAGGGGGTCCTTCAATTTGCTGATGTCAAACCTTTTCTGTGTAGTTACAGTTGGTCCAGCCATTCTTAGTTTCACTTTCAGTTTTGCTACTACTAAATGGTGATCACTTCCCACATCTGCACCTTCACAGCTTGTAATGCATGTCTCCATCTACCATTAATCATGATGTGGTCTATCTGGTTTCTGTCCCGACCATTTCGTGATTCCCATGTTAATTTGTGAATTTCTTTATGTGGGAAAAGTGTTCCTCCAATGACCAGGCTGTTAATGTTTACAGAAACTTATTAATTTATCCCCATTTTCGTTTGCTGTTCCGCTGCCGCATTTCCCCATTACTCTTTCATTATATGTATTGTGTGTTCCAACTTTCGCATTGAGGTCTCCCATTACTATGATAAGATCATATCTAGGTGTTTCTTCTATTTCTTTCTGCAGTTGTTGATAGAATTCATCCTTGACCTCTTCATCGCTGTCATTCGTTGGTGCGTAGCATTGTATTATTTGAGAGGGAGATTCACCAACACTACAATATTACAATTTTGACATCTGCAAGATATATTTGTTTTATATCTGGTTTTTTCAGTGCAAACCTCTACACCTCACTTTAGAAGGGGAACGACTAAGTAAGTAAGTAAGTTTTTCAGTGCTGATAGTTCTATCTGGGGTTCCTCATGTCTTCTGTTTCCTGCTATTTTTAGCTGTATATTTACTTTGATGATGACCAGATTGTGATTTAAATTTATGTCTGCGCCAGGATGTGTCTTTGCGCTGTGACACTGCTTTCAAATATCATGTTTTATCATGATAAAGTCAAATTGATTTCTGTTACATCGCCTGGGCTTTTCCATCTGTATAGTTTCCTTAGGTGGTGTTCAAAAAAAGGTATTTCATATAACCAGTAAGTTTTCTTCACAGAATTGGATAAGTCTGTTTCCTCTATCATTTCTTTTCCCAAGTCCATACTTTCCTATTATTTTCATGTATTTTTCTTTTCCTATTTTTATATTCATGTCACACATTACTTTCAACACATCTGTAGGTTGTACTGGTTTAAGTGTGCATTGTAGCTCTACATTGTATTCCTTTATTTCTTCTTCACTGTGTTCTGTATTGGTTTGTATGTTTGTAAGCTTGATATGTCAAAACTATCTAGTTTTCCTCCTCCGTTTAGAGTTCTAACATTCTATGTTCCTATTTTTAGGCTCCTCCTACTAGTTTATAGGTGGTCTTTCTCAGAATGCTCCCTTTCAAAAAAATTTGAGGAACACTCATCATTATATAGTTCCTTACCCATTAGAGGAGTTGCCTCTTACCTGTTGTTATGTACAGTAAATTTCTACCCAGGTGACCAAGAGTTCTCTACATATCGTTTCTTATCCTTTTGTCAAGATTCCATTACATTCTTTAGGACGTAAGTGGTAAGGCCCCAAACTCTTCCACAGTGGCTAGCTGTTGTCTTTTTCTATGTCCAATATGCCTCTAGTGTGCCACACACTTTGCTCTTTCATTTTGTGAGCCATTGATTTTTTTTAGATTCCTCCACCTCACTCACCGTCTCAGTCTTTGTGTACTAGGAATGGACATTCCCTTGAGTAAGATTGCTCCTACTTCACTCATGTAGTTTAGCCAGTCAGCCAAGACTGTTGCCCAGGATGTGGCCACCGCCGTACACAAGTGATATTTGTGGAGCCATACATGAGCTAGATAAAGAAAGGGGAACCAAATAGGATCCTGATTATCCATTACGGATATATCTGTCTCTCATCATGAGGTACTATCCCTCTCTCTTTATCCTACATCCCTGACAACATATCTGACAATGAAACACAGATCACTTCTCATTAGTTCTGTAAATTCTGTACTTCACACAGAATTGAGCACCTCACAACAGTGCCATTCCATCTGGCATCAAATGGCAAAGCAGAACACTTTGTTCATTCTTTCAAGTCCATTATGACAAAGATTTGCTGGGGAGGAATCACTCGATAACATGGGCAAGATGAATTGCTTTTCTCTTACAGGACAACACCAAGCCCAGTCTCAGACAAATCACCTGTAGAATTACAGCACAACCATCAAGCCAGGACACAGATATCACTGATAATGCACAAGAAAACACTTCAAAGAGACCCACCTGAAATAAGGTGTCTAAAGTGGAGATTCTGTATTTGTCCAGAATTTTTCACCAAAGTGTGATCCATGGTTGCACGGACAAGTCCTATGCACACTGGTAAGCATGATGTCCCTTGTTCACATGGACAGTCACCAGACTGTAAGGGGACATCAAAATCACATGAGGCCAGGTAGTATTCTGAAGCACTGCAGAGTCACTGATAACACTTATGATGTCTTTCTGCTAAACCGAGCCATCTTAGAACAAGTCAACAAAGCAGCACCAAACTTGAGACTTACTATTTCAGAGCAGATTACAGAAGATGGATCAGTGGTTATTCCAGTACCCCCAAGGCGATAAGAAAGGAGACGTAATCCACCTGTCAGATTTGATCCATGCTCATAACTTGCTGGGAAGGAACTGTAGTGTTTTCATGCTGAATGATTCCATTCTTCTTCTTCGTACACTCTCAGACGCCCAGTTGAGTGTTCTCAAAGAAAGCAGTAGTCAGTTTGAGGCTATTTGAATCCCCGTAAAGCTTTTCCATGAAAGATTCCTTTCAAATAGTCCCTTAACTACACCCGGATGTTGATACTAGTGCATGCGCAGTGGACAGCATTAGTCAACTGTCTTCGCTTCTTCTGATGACTGAGCTCTCAGCCAGTCAAGCTGCATTTGTACTTCAGGAACCAGTTGATTTTAAATTAAATTGATGTGTTACTTGCATCCCATCTAATTCTAGTTCTTCTCTTATCATAACATCTTTATATAGTCAAAAAGCAGACGTAAATACTTTTGGAACATCTTTATATTTTTCTGCTAGTATTTTAATACACAGTGTTGCCTCTATTGTTTTGTTGTGTTGAATAAAAGTGTTGTTAAAATTCACCTTTTCTTTTTAATACTGAAAACATTTTTGATCTGTGTCTTGTGGCTTTTGTGAAGTTTGAATATAAAAATATTGACTTCCTGTTGAGCTGATGATGTGTGTCGTTATAGAAGTCTAAATATAAAAATCTTGACTTGCTACTAAGTTGATGATAGGTGTATTTTGTGGAGTCTTACTTACTTAGTCGTTCCTCTTCTACCGTGAGGTGTAGAGATTTGGAAGAGAGAGCGCCAGACCATCCTATCGGCTGTCTTCCTCCTGGCCTGGTTCCATTCTAGTCCTCGGTCCTTCAAAGATTGTCTGATGTTGTCCTCCCAGCGGACTCTGGGTCATCCTGGGGGTCTGGATCCCTGGCTCTTTGTTTCCCATGCTTGTCGTGGTAGCCGATCTTCTCCCATTCTGCAGACATGGCCAAACCATCTTAGTTGGGATTGTTCTACTTGGTTCTGCAGGGGATGGGATTTAAGACGTATCGTCTGGTTGCGTACCATGTCTCTTCTTGTTACTTCAACCACCTTCCTCAAATACCTCATTTCTGAGGTTTGGATCTGGCTTTTGTGGGTTGTAGTCATTGCCCATGACTCGCATCCATATGTCAAGACTGGGACATAGGTGGAGCGGTACACAGCCATCTTCGTTTTCTTACCAACCTCTCTCTTGCTGAGGAATCCTCAATTTATGGCCTGAAAAAGTCTCCCAGCTGCTGCTTTTCGAGTGGCCAACTCTTCTTTGATGCCTCCCTTTCGGTCAGTAATAGCTCCGAGGTATTTAAAGTGGTCTACCTGCTCCAGGACCTGTTCTCCCAGCTTAATCTGATGTCTTCTTTCTTCTCGTGATATCACCATGGATTTTGTTTTAGAGCTGCTTATGACCATCCCTCTCTTCTCCAGCTCTTCCTTCCAGACTTGCAGGTTGAATTGGAGATGTGCCTCTGATTTAGCAATCAGGGCAACATCATCAGCAAATGCCAGCTCCGAAATACAGACCTGTCTCATCTACCAGTACCCCACTGAGTACTTTCTTGTTCTCTCCTTACATGCCTTAATGACATCGTCTATGAGGAGTATGAAAAGGTAAGGTGACAGGATATCACCTTGTCTTACACCAGTGGTGGTCCTGAACTCTTCTGACTTATGGTTTGCTGTCCTCACATAATTTCTGCAAGACTTGTAGAAGCTCTGTATAGCATGAATCAGAGGTGCTGGAATGTTCTTCCTTGCCAAACAATCCCAAAGTTTGCTCCAGGGGACCCTGTCAAACGCCTTTTCCAGATCTATGAAACAAAGATGGATCTCACTCTTATACTCAAGGGCCTTTTCACTCAACTGTCTGAGTGTGAAGATTAGGTGTTGAGTACTTCGGTTCGCTCGGAATCCGCACTGGACCTCATCCAGTTGTGGCTCAGCTAGGCGTCGGAGTCTCTGCTCTAGGATTCTAGAGTAGATTTTACCAGGGACACTGAGAAGGGATATGCCTCTATGGTTTCCACACTGTCGATTGTCACCCTTTTTGAAAATTGGTGTTATAATGGCAATCTCCCAATCCTTGTTGCCTGATGCTCCCATGTACTTAACCATTTCTGGTGTTATACCATCATGCCCTGCTGCTTTGCCCATCTTGATTTTCTCCAGTGCTGCCTTCAGTTCTTCCATCTTTATGTCATCTTCACCATCATTGGTTTTCTCTTCTGTGCTAGTGGTTATCATTTCTGATGCTTCACCATGCTCACCATCCAGGAGTTCTGAGAAATATTCTTTCCATCTTTCCATTACTTCCTTCGGGGCAGTAAGCAATTTGCCTTGCTTGTCCTTTATAAAGAGAGGGCATTGTTTTTCCTTCCTCATGTTCTTTAGGGTCTTATAGAACAATTTCTGGTTTTCTTGTGCATCTTTTTCTAGCTTTTCTCCAATTCTTCCCAGGACTTCTGTTTTGCTGCTAGCACTTTGTTCTTTGCTTCTGTTCTGAGTGTCACATATTCTCTATATTTTTCCATCTGTCCTGTTGTGTTTTTAGCTCCTAAGTATTGTTTCCATGCCATTTTCTTTTCTCTTATTTTCTCTTTGACTTCCTCTGTCCACCAAGGTATCCTCTTTCTCTTGTTCCCAAGTCGAACTTCACCACATGCTTCTGCAGCAGCTGTCTTTATGATATCCTTGAATTTAATCCAGAGGGTTTCCAAGTCATCAGGTTGTTCTTCTGTGTTGCTCACCGCTGCAGCAATAAGCTCCTGATATCTGGTCTTAATTTCTGGCTCTCTCAACTTGTAGGTCCTAATGCTCATTTCTCCCGCTCGTTTACTTAGTTTCTTGCGTGATGTTGGGCAGTTCCTAGGCTGAGCAACTCTTTCAGTTGTTCTTTTGATTGTTAGCAGGTAGTGATCACTTCCAATCTCTGGCCCTCTCCAGACTCTAGCATCCCGGACATATTTGAATGAGCTTCTCCTAACAATGGCATAGTCGATCACTGACTTCTCATTCTTGGTTGGTTCACATCTAGTGTATGCATGTATGCGCTTATGGGGGAACTTTGTGTTTGTGATGATCAGATTCTGCTCACTGCAGAATCTAAGGAGTCGCTTTCCATTGTCATTGAGAGTATCTTCTCCATATCTTCCGATAACTCCACCCCATCTAGCATGGTCATTTCCAACTCTGGCATTAAAATCCCCGAGCATTGTGATAAAACGAGCGCAAAGGTCTTTTTGCTCCATCTTTTCCTACATTTTTCATATTGTATTTTCTCCAACATTTGCTCTTTCATCTCATATTTGCGATCCACATTTGCTATTTCATCGTTGTGATTACTCGCGACCGGTATCTAGAGAACCACATTTGTTCTTTCATCGGGGGAAATAAAAGTCCTTTGAGTCCACATGCCTGACATTATCGTTTGAAGCCCACATTGCATCGTGATAAATCTGGTAAAAACACATATGGTCATCCTAATCAAACATCTGGGCATGCTGTAATTTCTGTGACACCACATTGGACGCCCAGATTGGCCAGGGGAAAACGTCTCATGCTGTAATGGTGTTATCCTTAGTCGGCCGCGGTTCAGACAAGCGTTGGTTTACCACATTGGATGCCCAGCTTGGCCAGGTGACTTCCAGAAATATATTCATTCATAACCCTCCACTCCCAAAGGAGCATAGGCCTTCAACAAACACATGCCAAGTCCTCCTGTCACGTGCCATCATCTCAAGTTCTTTACATGTTCTCCTCATCATTTTCACCTCTGTGTTCTTAAAGGATTTTGCGAAGGGAAAAGAAGGTTTGTAGATCTTATACTTATTAATACATTTTCTTATTTTTGTTTATTTTAACCTCACAGCTAAAATGTGCAAAAGATAAAGTTTCAAATAATTCTTGGCATAACTGATTAATAAAATCAGGAGATTTTCCTAGAAGATGATAGGAGGTAATTAATAGTTCATATTTCACCTTTATCATCATCACAGTATCCCATGCGCACACACTCTCATGCACAAGATATTTAACATCATTAGAATTGAACTCAGAGAGAGAGAGAGATGAATAATGAGCAGTAGTTTAAATGAAAGTCAACCAGTGATGTTAAATGTGAAAACTTACGAAGACTTTTGTGTGTCTTCAGTTCATCAGAAGTCTGAGTCTACACGCAACGTGTCTGACGTCTAACCAGAAATAAGTTATCAAAAACGGACATTTGGCTAGCAGAATTCGCCATAGGACATCTTTCATTCCTCAATTAAAAAGGAATATTGTCTCACCCACAAGTCATAAGGTGGACGCAGCATTTTTCGTCACCATATACTGCTTGCTCACAAGTTCAATACAGAGTTATCACAAGTTCAATACAGAGTCAGCATAAATTCAAATCACTCGAAAGATCAGTATTATCTGAAGTCAAGCAAAAGAGCTCAAAAGAGGAATCGCATATTTATACCACGTGCAACACACTCTTAAGCGCATTTTATGAAGCAGACTCGAAAGTATATGAATCACGACTACATACGCAAGATTATGAGTCTACACATCACTAACATTTCGTGAAGATATCCAGTCTGACCAGTACCCTCGGGAGATTAGACAACAGACTTTTTGTTCATATGACAACTATTAACTGTTGATCCACACTACAGAGATATACTCAAACAGTGAAGGAATGTACATAGACATCTCGTCAGCGTTCTCCGTACGACAACAATATTCATCAGAACGTCCTCGACTTAGAGATACCCCACTCGACATAACGTATAACAACTTGGGACATTGTATGCCTACACGTGAATCGTCATATCAGTGCGAAGCATTTAGAGACACATGGACTGTGTAGAGTACTCACCATTTTGGTAACACGTATCATATCACATCATCATCATTTCACTTTACACCAGTTCATTCTTAATTAACTATTACTTAATTAACTGCAATTTTATTATCTCATCTGTGTGTTTTGTGTGAATCGTCTTTCACCATCATCACGTTCTAACCATTACTAACCCTATATGTGTGGATATTTCATTAATAAACCCAACGATCGTTTGATCATTATCTAGTTTGTTAATGTATCACTCGTGCTGTCGGTGTTACACATTCACCTATAGGAACCTTTCTCTACTCAGATGAGGTTGGGGGCTTTTTCTTTACGGGATCTAAGGGCAGAAGCTAAGGTCGTGGGGAAACAGAACTCTTTCCATAATTAATTAGAAAACACTGTCTAGTGGAAAGCATTCGCATTCCTGTCTTCTTGTCCCTATCTCGAATAGGTCTTTTTTCTTTCTTAACGAGCCAATTTCTAGAGACCTTATATCTAATATCTCATAGACTATTCCTGGCAAAACTACTGTTGTAGTTGCCCCAGTACTCACCACACGACAATTGTGGACTCGTCTTGGGATTAGTGAACCCGGACTTAGAAGTGTGATAAATCACATTTTCATCTCTGCTATACAGTTGCGATAACTGCAAAATTTGTTGGCATTTTGAGGGATTACCTTCTAGACTGACTCTTACTATAATTTGTCTATTTCATAGGGGGGATAATTTATATCTCTAAAGCACGAGTGATACTTTTTAAATTGAGTATCAAACGGACAGAGTAAGCACTTTTTGAGAACAGAGGATACTGTAGGGTATTGATTTTTTAAATCTTTTTCTGTAACTGCTGGGAAAATTTTTATCATAAATATTTAGCAAATTTTTCATAGAAAACTTCGAGATAATCTGTTATATAATTTTTCAGAATACGCTGAGTGAGTGATTTTTAAGAACTATTTGAACTTGACTACTAATTTAAACCTAGCTGGTTTTAAAGAGATAATTACTCGTGCGAGTCTAAACAATTTGTTTGGAGGTCACTGCCAATTTTTCCCTTCGCGAACCCATACTGCATATCATGGCAGATGCCGCAAAAATTAGGACTAGTTTAACGGAGGCAGGGCGTGAATACGGGTTAAGTGGAAAAGATCTGATGAAATTTGTGAGTGAGGAGACTGATAAACTCCATGCAAGAGAGATGGAAGTGCAGAAACTTGCAATGGAGAAGGAGAAAGCCGCAGCAGAAGCAGCGGAGCGGAAAGCCGCAGCAGAAGCAGTGGAGCGGAGAGCCGCTGCAGAAGCAGCGGAGCGGAAAGAAGCAGCAGAAGCAGCGGAGCGTAAAGAGAAAGCCGCAGCAGAGCATGAACTTAACATGAAGCAACTGGAAATCCAGGGACAGACCAATCAGATAGAGCTGGCAAAAAGTGCAGCGGCTTCCAACTGTGATGGAGGGTACTCACCCTGCTCAGATGGTGTGCCTACTTCGCAATCTGCACCACCCAATGCCATGAACTTTCTGCTGGAACCTTTTTCAGAAAGGAACGATACCATGGACGCCTTTTTAGACCGCTTCGAACGCTTTGCAACAGGGTTTAGACTTGAAGAACGGAAGTGGAACTTGAAACTTTCCCAGGGCCTAAGAGGAGCCGCCTACGAAGTTTTTAATAAACTTCCGGCCGGAGAGCAAGATGACTATCAGGCATTGAAAAAAGCTCTCTTGGTGAGGTACGAGCTTCATTCAGAGGCTTACCGAAAAAAATTTCGAGGTTCTAGGAAGGAGGCCGGAGAGACTTTCTCACAGTTCGCAGCCCGTATTGAAGACTACTTAGTGAAGTGGTGTACACTGGGAAACTTTACCGAGAACTATGACGGGTTGAAAGAGCTGATTGTGATAGAGCAACTAAAAGAGTCTATGTCGGTGGAAATGCGTAGATTTCTCACTGAAAACGGCGCTGACCGGTTAGAAAATATTCTTACACTGGCAGAGCGATTCCAATATGCTCTCATGGAGTCTCAAGGAGCCAGAAAGAAGTTTTCGGATCAGGCGCCAAAGCAACCTGCTCGCTCCCAACCAGACCAACAAAGCAAAGGACCACACATCTCGCATAAACAGCACGCAAAACAAGATAACTACAAAGAGCAAAACAAGAAAAATGCTGCGCCCCACCAGAGACAGGGAGATAAATGGTGCAAGTACTGTCGCTTGAACAATCACAACACTAATGAGTGCAAGCGCAGACCTCCTCCCCAACATGCTGCCTGTCTGCAGACAAAATCGTCACCCCGGAAGGAGCAGAGGACCGGAAACGTTTCTCATCCTCCTGTCATCGAATCAGTCCTCGTAAACGGACAATCTGTGGAGTGCCTTTATGACACAGGACTTGCTTTCGATGCGGTGGTCAGGGCATCTCTTGTCACCCCTGACCAGATAACAGAAGAGAGTGTCGACATCCAAAGTCAAACGAAGGATGTTGCACCCATGACACTGCCAATTGCACTTATCAGAGTGGAATCTCGTTATGTGACAGGAGAGATTCGTGCAGCTATAATGGAAGAACCAATCTACTCTTTAATCTTGGGATGTAGATATGTGTTCCTTGGAGAACCTACTCAACCACTAGTCATAGCGGTCGTACAGACTAGAGGACAGTCAAAAAAAGACACAGAGCAGGAACCTCCTACCAATATCCTCCCCGAGGAATTGAAGAGGGCCCAAATGGAAGATTCCACACTGGCGCCCTGTTTAAAAAAATTACCTAGAACACACAACCCACCTACCAAGGGAGACTTCTTTATGAAAAATGGATTGATGTATCGCCGAGCTGGAAATGAAGGACAGGAACACAACCAATTAGTAGTTCCTGCAAGCTATAGGAACCAGGTGCTTGAGATGGGCCACTCTATCCCATTTAGTGGACACATGGGAATGAGCGCCACGACTCAAAGGATTGCCTGCCACTATTATTGGTTAGGGATCACCGGCGACATTGAACATTTCGTCAAGTCTTGTCCTCAGTGCCAGAAAGTTGCACCAAAACACTGGACGGCAACTGCGACCCTTGGGGAGATGCCAATCTTGGGCACCCCATTTGAAAGAGTGGCCGTGGATATAATTGGACCTCTGCTGAGAACTAAGAAGAGGAACTCCCATATCCTTACCTTAGTGGACACCTGTTCCATGTGGGGCGAAGCCATAGCCATGCCAGCATGTGACTCAGTGCATGTAGCTGACGCTTTACTGAATATCTTTACTAGATTGGGCTTCCCGCATGAAATTCTCACAGACAACGGGTCACAATTTAGAGGCAAGTTGACAGAGGAGGTGCTTAGAATATTCAAGACTAGGCATATCCATACTTCGCCCTATCACCCCCAAAGTAACGGGCAAGTAGAGCGGTTTAACGGGACGCTCACCTCTATTCTTCGGAAGTTGGCACAGGAGAAGCCAGAAACTTGGGATCAGTATCTTCCTGCCGCATTGTTTGCTTATAGGGAAGTACCGCATGCATCAACTGGAGTTCCTCCGGCCACATTACTCTTAGGAAGACCTATTAAAGGTCCATTAGAAGCATTACTAAGAACATGGACAGATGCCAAGGCAGACGACACTGTCACATCAGCCTTCCAGTACGTCACAGACTTGAAACAACGCCTGAAGGCTGGCTGGGAATTAACCACAGCGAAAGTACGGGAGGCTAGGCGGAAACATGCCAAATATTACAATCGCAATGTGAAGGACCGAGAACTAGCAGTAGGAGAGAAGGTGCTACTTCTTCTGCCAAGTAGCAGTAATAAATTGCAGATTTGCTGGAGGGGACCCTACCAAGTGGCGGAAAAGATTTCTCGCACCAACTATAAAATCGCTGTGAACGGAAAGCAGAAAATTTATCACTTAAATCTGCCTAAGAAGTTTTACGAGCGAGCCCCTGCCGAACCAGCGCACCTCATGACTCTGGCCATTGCTATGCAAATGGAAGAAGAGCCATTATCATCCGTAGAGTACCCGGTGATACAGGAGGAATCACATTTAGATGTGAAAATAAGCTCCACCTTAACGGAAGCCCAGCAAGAAAAAGTAAGGAGATTGATGGAAAACCACGCCGACTCTCTGACAGACAAACCGGGCCGGACAAACCTGATGGAGTTTGACATGGAAGTCACGGATCCTACGCCCGTCCGAATGAGAACCTATCCGATTCCGTATGCCAATTCGACAGCATTAAAGCAAGAAATTGATTACTTACTTAAGGAAGGCATAATTTCGAAGTCGGAGTCCCCTTACAGTGCGGGAGTGGTGCTGTTACGCAAACCCAGTGGAGAACACCGCCTGTGCATCGACTACCGACAGCTGAATGCGTTAACACAGTTCCAGCCAGAACCGTTACCGGACCAGAACCAGCTATTTACTAAGCTGAGCAGGGCTCGCTATTTTTTCAAAGATCGACCTCAGTAAAGGGTACTATCAAATACCGGTAAAAGCTGAGGTGAGGAACCTGTTAGCCTTCAGTACTCCAGATGGACACTTCGAGTTTAATGTGATGCCATTTGGACTGAACAATGCTCCTAGTGTCTTCACAAGGATGATGCGAAAGTTATTGGATCCTTTGAATCATCCCGCCATCAGCAATTTTATGGATGATATCCTAGTAGCTACTGAATCGTTTGAAGAACATATATCAGTGCTATCCTTGCTGTTTAACAGACTCAGAGAAGCGGGACTAACCGCCCGCCCAACCAAATGTCAAATTGGGTGTGAACAGCTAGAGTTCCTAGGACATACTATATCCCATGGGACCATGTTCCCCGAGACTCAAAACGTTGAGAAGCTGAGAAATGCACCGAGACTGTCCACAAAAACGGATGTCCGGTCATTTGTATCTCTCTGTGGATTCTACCAGAGATATATAAAGGATTTTAATAGCCTCTGTGCGCCGCTTACATCGCTAACCAAGAAAGGAAACCCAGATAAAGTGACATGGTCAGCAGAATGTGAACATGCATATGCACTCTTAAAAGAGAAACTCACCACAAAACCTATTTTACGGCTTCCGGATTTAACTAGAAAATTCATCTTGCACACAGATGCCAGTAACATTGGAATCGGGGCTACATTACTACAGCCAGATGACAGAAGCCCACCAAATCTATTTCCGGTCGCATATGCGAGTCGGAAGTTAAACCGAGCAGAACAAAACTATTCCACAATCGAAAAGGAATGTTTGTCCGTCGTCTGGGGAATACAAAAATTTCAAGCATACCTGTACGGAAGGAAATTTACAATCCAGAGTGATCACCAACCTCTGACCTTCCTCGCCAATTCAAAGAATTTGAATGCTAGACTGATGAGGTGGTCGCTTGTTCTACAACCTTACACGTTCCAAGTGGACTATATCCAAGGAAAACATAACGTAGGAGCGGATTTTTTAAGTCGTCATCCTATGAGGCAGGACGGAGAGCACAGAAAAGTAGAGAAAAGGGTGGAAACCGGAGAGAAAAACGAAGATGAGGAAAAGGATTAAGGAATCCCGAGCAAGAAGGCTAAGCTCTCCTGAGTACGATTGACATCACACTTGAGGAGGGGCTATTGTGATAAAACGAGCGCAAATGCCTTTTTGCTCCATCTTTTCCTACATTTTTCATATTGTATTTTCTCCGACATTTGCTCTTTCATCTCATATTTGCAATCCACATTTGCTATTTCATCGTTGTGATTACTCGCGACCGGTATCTAGAGAACCACATTTGTTCTTTCATCGGGGGAAATAAAAGTCCTTTGATTGAGTCCACATGCCTGACATTATCGTTTGAAGCCCACATTGCATCGTGATAAATCTGGTAAAAACACATATGGTCATCCTAATCAAACATCTGTGCATGCTGTAATTTCTGTGACACCACATTGGACGCCCAGATTGGCCAGGGGAAATGTTACGGTGTTATTTTTAAATGATGGCGTCTGCTGGGGTTTACCCATGTGCAAACGTTTAGGGGTCATTAGTATTTATAGAATATGTCGATATTTTACGGTATAGTGAACGCGAAATATATGCGG
This sequence comes from Oreohelix idahoensis, assembly GCA_024509875.1. Classification (NCBI taxonomy): domain Eukaryota; kingdom Metazoa; phylum Mollusca; class Gastropoda; order Stylommatophora; family Oreohelicidae; genus Oreohelix; species Oreohelix idahoensis. The sequence goes on along the minus strand of JAMPIV010021830.1, from coordinate 11,115 downwards.
AGATGATGACGCATTCGCGTTGGGTAGGTCACGCCGGGTGACTTGGTTACTGGGCCTTTGTTACGTTATCCGTCAAGCATGAAGGTCGTGTCTTGTAATTCTTCCAAGGAATTAAGGCTGAGTATATAGCCTATATTTTATAGATGAATCGATGTAGACTTCAGGGTCAGTTCGGAAATTAATCTAAGCATGAGATTAATTAAATTAAACTAATAATGGAAGAAGAATCGTATTGTGATTCAATTTGTAGATGTCAAGAACTCATGTGCTCATTTCTGGCTGTTGATTAAACAGCGCACGTATATAGCCACGATGTTCTTCTGACACATTGTTTTGACACGGACGGACATGAATACTATGCATGTAATTTCTTAATGAACTATGTATGAACTATATCTGGATGTACCACAATGTGAACTGTTCTTCGTGCGTCAATTTTGTATTAAATATTGGACTCAATCGAAGGCTTACCACATTCCTTTGATTACGTTTTGATTGCTTCAACTTTGCATTGTTGATGGTCCTTTGACCTGGTGAACTCTTTTTCTTGTAAGAAGTTATAGAAATAAATGGATCAGTTCGTACGGAGCCGGGGTTTGCTTGGACACAAGTGGCGTAACGATAATTAAGCAAGCATCCCAACTGAACTTACAATAATAGAACAAAGGACCCTCCAACACCAGTAAACCACCCACGCAACAGTGGTGGCCATTGTGGTAGGGAACTGGAATTTTATTGAAGAAAAATACTCAAGATTAGCAAGTTGAAAGAAATAATTTTCCTTTCGAGCCGAAACGGACATTATTTGTATCTACACCGATGACGTCACACCCGCTTGGCAACAGGACGAATCAGCTGTAGTGATGGCAGCCGCACTTCAACGTCTTCGAAGAAAATTATTTATAAACGTTTCATTGAACATTGCAAAATTAGATTCATTCAACATGAGCAGTAAATATAGGTCCTACTGTCCGTTGGCGAAGCAAGCACTGTATGAATCTATCGAGGCAAAAAGATAAGTAACTCATTTTGAAGGTTACAATAAGTCAGTCCTATTTGTCCTACAAATGCCATGTTCTTCTTTTTTTTTTTTTTATGTAGCCATGTTATATCTTGTTTCTGTCCGTTTACATGTAGTGGGAGGTAGGATGGGAATCGGAATTGAACTTATGGCTTTTCGAATGTCAAGCTCAATTTCGATCGTTCTTAGGGCTGTGAATTAATAGCACCTCGCGAAGAAAGCGTCGAATTATCGTTATCGGTGATCGTTCGGGTTCGGTCTTGCATTAATTCACTTTGCATGTTAGGTGTATAGTCATGTTATAACTGTTGTTTTCATGTGTATTTGGTTCTTAAATTTTATTCATTTACAGTCCTATGTTTGTAATCTATCTTGTTATTCTGATCTAGCTATCTTTTATTTTAATTAAATGTATTGTATTAACGTCAAATGAGTCCTGTGACGTCATCTTTCATAGTACCAAATATGTTCGTTTCCTCAGTTAACCTTCACCCTTCTACATTTCCGGTTAGTACACTTGGTTTTATAATAGCATTTATTTTTGTGAAAGTGTCACTTTTGTATTGTGCTCCTGTTCTGTAATCCTTGGTTAACCCATTTGTACTGTTTGTATTCATTACATATTTTATTAATTTAATATTAATGCTATAATTTCTTCATTAATTATAGTGTAGATGAATATGATTAAATTTTTATCAGCTTTGATGAGGAATTAGGGACTTTGCACATATTTGCAGTAGTGGTCCTAGAAATGGGCAATGCACTTTATGCCTCATGATTATGGCATAATATATAATGATTAATTATTAAAACTCTATAACATATTAATACATATTTAATATAAATTAGTACACTTTCTCTGTACTATATTGTGAACTTAGTGACAATTAAGACTAATTATTTGGGGATAATACACATAATTATTAAATATTAATATTAAGCGCTTGATATAATTTCAGCAGCTTATATAACTAACTATCATAACTATTTATGATAGATATCAGTGAGTATATATATAATATTTTTATAAAATATTATAGATTGTGGAACTTATACATAACAATACAGTAATATTACAATTTCTTGTATTAATTATTCATTCGTTGAGTAATTATAATTATCGACATAGATTATATTGTTGATTACAATACATAAGTAATTGAATACTTGAATAATTCAACTTCAATAATGCTTACCTTGGACCATTTCATTAAAATTGGAAAAGATTGTAATAAAAAGGGAGAGGCACTCCTTGAATTTGCTGAACAACAACTAGCAAGATATAAAGCAGAGATGGAAGAACTTGACAGAAAGGAAGCTGAAAAGAAAGCCATTGCTAAAGCAGAGATGGAAGAACTTGAAAGAAAACAGGCGGAAAAGAAGGCAGAATTAAGGCAAGAAGAAGAAAGAAAGATAGCAAGAGATGAAATCCTACGGATTGAAGAAGAGAATAAATTGAAACGACAAGAAATCATATTGCAGCAAGAAATGGAATTGCAACAGCTTAAATTGGAAACAGCAAAACTTAATTCACAGGGTGCTGCAGCAAATCAAAATGATATTGCTCAATCTGGATCTTCATCCACCCGACTTAAAGATAATTATTACTTTAAACTACCACCATTCAAGTTACACGTGGATGACCTTTCATCGTGGCTGGCGCGCTTTGAGGATATATGTAAGGTCAATAACCTTGACAAAACTGCATGGGCACTTAAACTTAAGGAATTTCTGGATGGCGAACCTGCAAGTGCAGCACAAAACATTGATCCTACATTAGCAACAGATTATGAGGCCATTAAGACGTTGTTATTACGTCGTTTCCACTTGAACGAAGAGGCATGTAGATTACGTTTCAAAAGTTTATTGCCAGATAACAATAAAGATTTCACAGGTTTTATTGCTAACATACGCAATACTTTTAACAGATGGGTTGAACTGGCAGGTGTCAACAAATCTTACGACAAGTTAGTCGATTTGTTATTAAGGGATAAAGTATTATCTTCTGTCAGCTCACCATTCTTTGCTTATTTGCAAGAAAGAAAACCAGAAACAATTGATGAGTTAGAAAAAAATTTCTTTAAATTACTGTACAGCACATCCGAATGCTAATATTTCTGGCTCGTTGATAAGAGAACCACTTCCTGTAGCCTCCAATATGGCATATAATAATAACAAACCGAGAACACACAGTGTGGACAGAGGTAGGTTCAAAGGAAACTATGACAATAATTTTCATAATGGGACAGAATAACTTCAACAATAACTTTAATAGAGGAAGACAACAAACCAGAAATTATTCACCTCAGTCAAGATACAACAGTAATCCTCGCAACTCAAGTTATAATCGGTCATATCAATATAATAATGATAACAATTGGAAGAATGGCGATAATTATAACTCGAGACATCGAGATAACAATTATAATAGACGACAACGAGATAATTCAACTAATTATTCTCGTAATCGTTCCCATTCTCGTGGATCTTCACATTATAACCATAATACCGGGGCAGCAGTGACAAATGATATCACCCCTAAGGTTCAGGTTCCACCTAACGATAATACAATGAATTCTTCTGCTGCATGCTTTGCTATAAATTATAACGTGGCAAATAGTTGCCCACAATGCAATCTTATTTTTCAGAAGGCAAAGGAGACAGTGCTAAATTGCGGACACATTACACCAGAAGTAGGTCTTGCAGCCAATGATGGAACAGGCTCTCTGATTTTTAACAGAGGGATAGTAAATGGTTCTGTAGTTTCTGTATTGAGAGATTCGGGGTCCACAACCATTGGAGTGCGACAGTCGCTGGTACATCCTAGCTGTGCAACGGGGGAATATGTCCGTTGCATGACTTTTGGGGGAACTATTGAGTTTTACCCCACAGCTATTATTCATGTTAACACACCTTTTTTCACAGGTAACGTGAAGGTATGCATGCTTCAGAATCCAGTTTCAGTCTCAGTACCATTCCAGAAATCGATGAGGAGAAGGATAAGACTCTCCTACAGGATAAAAAGTATACTAAACTACCAGTCCATCCTAGGAAGATTAGAAAATCATTTCGAGGCAGATATACCTTTTCTCAAGAGAACGCCGCCAAGCCGGAAGATAGATGTTGGCGACAGGATCATATTAACAGTGATCTGAATAAAATGGTTGAAAATGGGAAAAGAAGGGATGTCCCGAACAAAGGTAATGATGGTGAAGTTCTTATGAACTTAACTAATAAAATTAGGACAAATAAATATGTCAATCATTATGAGACATCATCTCATAAAACTACCATATCCAAAAGATTAAATAGAAGAACTATTTATCACGTTAGTGACACTGATCCCACTTACATTGGGAAGGGTGCATATTCTCGCACCGTGTTAGTGCGCAATCTGCCACAAGGTACCAGATGGCAGGCACTTAGCAATTTCTTTAATTACACGGCAGACGTTATGTTTGTACGGTTGTTGTCACCTACCAATGACAGGTATGGTGAAGCTATAGTTACATTTCGTAACAATAGAGATGCTCGAATGGTCATCGATCATGATAATGGTGCTTACTTTAACCATCATTGTCTACGGTTACAATTAGTTCCTAATGCTGCATCACGCAGATAACATGCTATGGTAATACAATTGTCTCATATCATTGATGACTCATCATAGTCATTCATCATTTCTTTTCTTTACTGGTCCTTAGATATCAACTAAGATTCAAATAGCATGTAATGAGATAACATTCCTGGGACACATTATTGGATCGGGACGTATCCAAACAATTCCCAGTACGGTTTCTAAAATATTAAATTTATCTGTTCCTCAAACGAAGAAACAGGTTAGGAGTCTGTTAGGTTTAATCCAATACTATAGCAGATTTGTACCTCACCTATCATCCATCACGTCTGTCCTGTCATCATTACTAAAGAAGAACACGCCTTTAAGGATAAATTGGACAGACGAATGTGACAAAACCTTTCGCACTATCTTAAAAATATTTTCATGTCTACCTATTTTAAGAATACCAGATGCTTCTAAAAAGTTTGTTCTACGTACAGATGCGAGTAATTATGGACTCGGGGCATGTCTACTGCAATATCATGATGATGTCCTTCACCCCGTAATGTATGTCTCACGCAAACTGAAACCTCCTGAGACAAAATATTCCACTGTGGATCGAGAATTGCTCTCCGTAATCTGGGCAATTACAAAGTTGGAGAAATTTTTACTGGGATCACCATTCCTGATCCAAACTGATCAGAAATCAGTGGCAGCATTACGTCGCTCAAATCATAAAAGTGCTAAACTTGCACGATTTGCTATTACGTTGCAACCCTACGAATTCGAGATACAGTCGATACCTGGAACTGAAAATGTCATCGCCGACACGTTGTCCAGACATCCTACGGATTCTGAATGAATTTTCAATTTCACGAAAAATTTTCTGACTAGTCAAGCATTACATTTGCAATAAACAGTATTGATATCAAGTCAGAATATTCAACAATTCAGTTCGACTTCCTACCTAAATAAGGACATTTCGAAATAAACTATGGTGATCAAAATTATCAAGATTTACGGATCGTTTGAAGGTTTGAACTTCAATTCCACTTTGAGTATCACTCAAAATAAACAATCTCTGATGAAGAAGGGACAGATACTTTGATGACTTAGTCAATTAACTTTCAAATTTTAATAAAGGAACTAACAATGAATGGATCATCAAATCATAATTTGATAATATGAACCTTGTGTCTTAATGAATTTTCATACAATTCAACAGGAGGTAACAACGATTGGATCTTCATGTCCAATATTATTAATTTTTTCTAAATTAGTATATAATAGATAATAAAGTCAAAGTGTGATGAAATAAAAAAATAAAATAAAATATACTAAGAAAAGATGAAACAAAAGAATATCACACCAATTAAACCTTTTAATTAGTGTAATTATCAAGGTAATGGATAATACATTATGACATTTCATATATATAGTTAAAATGTATGAATTTTTTCTGTTCTTTTGATTATGTCAATTAAATTAGATGTCTATCCTTACACTTCATTTTCACACACATTCTAATTTAATGTAGACTTTAATATTTGGTTTTAATTGTCCGTACTTCTCAATTTTATTTCTTTTACTCTCTTATACTATTTCTCATTTTCTTCAATTAGATATTAATTAGTTAATACCATACGTACATACTATAATTAATTATTTTAATTTTAGTTAGTTAGAATAATTTTAATAACACCTCACATTATTAGTTAGTCTATACATACAACAAATTAATTAGTTAATTAATTAGTGACAGTAACATTTACTTGTTTAATATAAGTTATATGTATGATATGACGTTGATTTTATTATAAGATATTACTGACATGACTGCGACACTGTTCTAGATAGAACATCGTAGTTCATTTGTCGGGTTTTGTTAAATTTTTGATTAATGTTCACAAAAAAAAAAATCTATTTCATAGATTTTTTTTTTTGCCCCCGTCTGACAGGAAATCTGTTACGGTGTTATTTTTAAATGATGGCGTCTGCTGGGGTTTACCCATGTGCAAACGTTTAGGGGTCATTAGTATTTATAGAATATGTCGATATTTTACGGTATAGTGAACGCGAAATATATGCGGAGATGATGACGCATTCGCGTTGGGTAGGTCACGCCGGGTGACTTGGTTACTGGGCCTTTGTTACGTTATCCGTCAAGCATGAAGGTCGTGTCTTGTAATTCTTCCAAGGAATTAAGGCTGAGTATATAGCCTATATTTTATAGATGAATCGATGTAGACTTCAGGGTCAGTTCGGAAATTAATCTAAGCATGAGATTAATTAAATTAAACTAATAATGGAAGAAGAATCGTATTGTGATTCAATTTGTAGATGTCAAGAACTCATGTGCTCATTTCTGGCTGTTGATTAAACAGCGCACGTATATAGCCACGATGTTCTTCTGACACATTGTTTTGACACGGACGGACATGAATACTATGCATGTAATTTCTTAATGAACTATGTATGAACTATATCTGGATGTACCACAATGTGAACTGTTCTTCGTGCGTCAATTTTGTATTAAATATTGGACTCAATCGAAGGCTTACCACATTCCTTTGATTACGTTTTGATTGCTTCAACTTTGCATTGTTGATGGTCCTTTGACCTGGTGAACTCTTTTTCTTGTAAGAAGTTATAGAAATAAATGGATCAGTTCGTACGGAGCCGGGGTTTGCTTGGACACAAGTGGCGTAACGATAATTAAGCAAGCATCCCAACTGAACTTACAATAATAGAACAAAGGACCCTCCAACACCAGTAAACCACCCACGCAACAGGAAAATGTCTCATGCTGTAATGGTGTTATCTTTAGTCGGCCGCGGTTCAGACAAGCGTTGGTTTACCACATTGGACGCCCAGCTTGTCCAGGTGACTTCCAGAAATATATAATACCGCATAATCTACTAGAGTGAAGCAGTCCAGTTTTTTTACCTTGTGAGGAAGAGATTAAACCCAAAAACGCATAGCGTAATACACGTGTGTTTATTCAGAGTGGATGATAATTCAGTTCTGTGATTAATTGTGTTCTTAAAGGATTTTGCGAAGGGAAAAGAAGGTTAGTAGATCTTATACTTATTAATACATTTTCTTATTTTTGTTTATTTTAACCTCACAGCTAAAATGTGCGAAAGATAAAGTTTCAAATAATTCTTGGCATAACTGATTAATAAAATCAGGAGATTTTCCTAGAAGATGATAGGAGGTAATTAATAGTTCATATTTCACCTTTATCATCATCACAGTATCCCATGCGCACACACTCTCATGCACAAGATATTTAACATCATTAGAATTGAACTCAGAGAGAGATGAATAATGAGCAGTAGTTTAAATGAAAGTCAACCAGTGATGTTAAATGTGAAAACTTACGAAGACTTTTGTGTGTCTTCAGTTCATCAGAAGTCTGAGTCTACACGCAACGTGTCTGACGTCTAACCAGAAATAAGTTATCAAAAACGGACATTTGGCTAGCAGAATTCACCATAGGACATCTTTCATTCCTCAATTAAAAAGGAATATTGTCTCACCCACAAGTCATAAGGTGGACGCAGCATTTTTCGTCACCATATACTGCTTGCTCACAAGTTCAATACAGAGTTATCACAAGTTCAATACAGAGTCAGCATAAATTCAAATCACTCGAAAGATCAGTATTATCTGAAGTCAAGCAAAAGAGCTCAAAAGAGGAATCGCATATTTATACCACGTGCAACACACTCTTAAGCGCATTTTATGAAGCAGACTCGAAAGTATATGAATCACGACTACATATGCAAGATTATGAGTCTACACATCACTAACATTTCGTGAAGATATCCAGTCTGACCAGTACCCTCGGGAGATTAGACAACAGACTTTTTGTTCATATGACAACTATTAACTGTTGATCCACACTACAGAGATATACTCAAACAGTGAAGGAATATACATAGATATCTCGTCAGCGTTCTCCGTACGACAACAATATTCATCAGAACGTCCTCGACTTAGAGATACCCCACTCGACATAACGTATAACAACTTGGGACATTGTATGCCTACACGTGAATCGTCATATCAGTGCGAAGCATTTAGAGACACATGGACTGTGTAGAGTACTCACCATTTTGGTAACACGTATCATATCACATCATCATCATTTCACTTTACACCAGTTCATTCTTAATTAACTATTACTTAATTAACTGCAATTTTATTATCTCATCTGTGTGTTTTGTGTGAATCGTCTTTCACCATCATCACGTTCTAACCATTACTAACCCTATATGTGTGGATATTTCATTAATAAACCCAACGATCGTTTGATCATTATCTGGTTTGTTAATGTATCACTCGTGCTGTCGGTGTTACATATTCACCTATAGGAACCTTTCTCTACTCAGATGAGGTTGGGGGCTTTTTCTTTACGGGATCTAAGGGCAGAAGCTAAGGTCGTGGGGAAACAGAACTCTTTCCATAATTAATTAGAAAACACTATCTAGTGGAAAGCATTCGCATTCCTGTCTTCTTGTCCCTATCTCGAATAGGTCTTTTTTCTTTCTTAACGAGCCAATTTCTAGAGACCTTATATCTAATATCTCATAGACTATTCCTGGCAAAAACTACTGTTGTAGTTGCCCCAGTACTCACCACACGACAATTGTGGACTCGTCTTGGGATTAGTGAACCCGGACTTAGAAGTGTGATAAATCACATTTTCATCTCTGCTATACAGTTGCGATAACTGCAAAATTTGTTGGCATTTTGAGGGATTACCTTCTAGACTGACTCTTACTATAATTTGTCTATTTCATAGGGGGGATAATTTATATCTCTAAAGCACGAGTGATACTTTTTAAATTGAGTATCAAACGGACAGAGTAAGCACTTTTTGAGAACAGAGGATACTGTAGGGTATTGATTTTTTAAATCTTTTTCTGTAACTGCTGGGAAAATTTTTATCATAAATATTTAGCAAATTTTTCATAGAAAACTTCGAGATAATCTGTTATATAATTTTTCAGAATACGCTGAGTGAGTGATTTTTAAGAACTATTTGAACTTGACTACTAATTTAAACCTAGCTGGTTTTAAAGAGATAATTACTCGTGCGAGTCTAAACAAATTTGTTTGGAGGTCACAGCCAATTTTTCCCTTTCGCAAGACCCTACTGCGTATCATGGCAGATGCCGCAAAAATTAGGACTAGTTTAACGGAGGCAGGGCGTGAATACGGGTTAAGTGGAAAAGATCTGATGAAATTTGTGAGTGAGGAGACTGATAAACACCATGCAAGAGAGATGGAAATGCAGAAACTTGCAATGGAGAAGGAAAAAGCCGCAGCAGAAGCAGAGAAGCGGAAAGAAGCAGCATAAGCAGCTGAGTGGAAAGCCGCAGCAGAAGCTGCGTAGCGGAAAGAAGCAGTATAAGCATCGGAGCGTAAATAGAAAGTCGCTGCAGAGCATGAACTTAACATGAAGCAACTGGAAATCCAGGGAACAGACCAATCAGATAGAGCTGGCAAAAAGTGCAGCGGCTTCCAACTGTGATGGAGGGTACTCACCCCGCTCAGATGGTGTGCCTACTTCGCAATCTGCACCACCCAATGCCATGAACTTTCTGCTGGAACCTTTTTCAGAAAGGAACGATACCATGGACGCCTTTTTAGACCGCTTCGAACGCTTTGCATACAGGGTTTAGACTTGAAGAAACGGTAGTGGAACTTGAAACTTTCCCAGGGCCTAAGAGGAGCCGCCTATACGAAGTTTTTAATAAACTTCCGGGGCGGCGAGAGCAAGATGACTTTCAGGCATTGAAAAAAGCTCTCTTGGTGAGGTACGAGCTTCATTCAGAGGCTTACCGATAAAAATTTCGAGGTTCTAGGATGGAGGCCGGAGAGACTTTCTCACAGTTCGCAGCCCGTATTGAAGACACTACTTAGTGAAGTTGGCTATGTTACACTGTGGGAAACATTACCGAGAATCTATGACGTGTGCGTTGAAATGAGATGATTGTGATTTGTAGAGCAACTAAAAGAGTCTAGGAAATGCGTAGATTTCCACTGAAACGGCGCTGACGGTTAGAAAAATATTCTTTACCATGGGCAGAGGATTCAATATGCTCTCATGTATTCACATTCTGCCAGCACAGGCTGATATACTCTATAGTTTGACGTCATGCGCTCAAAGCGACTGCTCGCTCCCAACCAGACCAGAATATTCAAAGGCCACACGTAATGCATCCACACACCCCTCTCACTCACACTCCCATATCAAGCGTTACACACTGCATCCACGACAATTAGCCTCACCTTGACACTCTCATACCCCCCACTAAATCAAATAGTGTAGAGATAGGAAAAGTCAGTAACAAGACGTTCCGCATGTACACATAGTCGACAATCACATAAGTAGATCATGACGCGTAGTGTGCAAAGCCGCAGACCTGGTCCCCTAACATGCTGCCTGTCTTGCTAGACAACAACTCGTCTTACCCCGAGAGGAGCAGTATGGACCGTCGTTAGACGTTGTCTAATCTCTGCC